>OZ012706.1:50364897-50539666 GCA_963942595.1 Cylloceria caligata | reverse complement strand
TTTACACGCTCTTTGTATGTTTTGCAGTTATCAACGAAATATTACATTTGTAATAGCAGTTTTTTTATCTTTTATTCAAATTTATTTAAAGAAATAATGTGTGAGACACATACTGTAAGTCAAGAAGCATTTTGTGATAAAAATATCATTTTTATGAGTTTACTAAATTTTCATTAGCCCTTAACTTAAGGTATCGTGTATTATGAAGTTCATGTTCAAACATGATTACCAATTAAAATCAGAATATATTTTAACATTTTTCTTCTGTATTTATCGCCTGTAAAGATCATAAATTGTATAAATTGTTTATAAAAAAAAATGACAGCTTGTCATTTGTTGAGTCATTTTGGAATTTTTTTCAACGTTTTTGTCAAACTTTCGATGGATGAACGAGAAATTGTAAATTAAGTTAAAACGATGCCTGAAAATGTAACTTTTTAAATATAATAAATTCGTATTTACATCAGTGGCAAAAATATTCTCTTTCGTAAAAATATAAGTTTTGATAACACACTTTAAGTAAAATTTTTCGAATCGATTAAAAATTTGGAAAAATATTTTAAAATGTTAGATGCAGCAATTTCATATTACGCCACGTTATGATGCGCTCTGCACACCATTTATGCTTGAAAAGTTAAATGAATAAAATATTTGCATTTATCAATCTTTAATTTAATCATCTTTGTCAGTGTAAACATTGAATAGTAATTCACTTTTCTCGATCAATGTTGGAATTAACTTAAGAATATCTTGTCTGAAATTAGCGGCCGGAACAGATGAGGTACGAGAGGGGGCTCCGATGAATGCATTATATATGTGTGTGCGTGTATGCGTGCGTGCATGCGCGTGTGCGAGAGAGAGAGAGAGAGAGAGAGAGAGAGAGAGAGAGAGAGAGAGAGAGAGAGAGAGAGAGAGAGAGAGAGAGAGAGAGAGAGAGAGAGAGAGAGAGAGAGAGAGAGAGAGAGAGAGAGAGAGAGAGAGAGAGAGAGAGAGAGAGAGAGAGAGAGAGGAGAGAGAGAGAGAGAGAGAGAGAGGAGAGAGAGAGAGAGAGAGAGAGAGAGAGAGAGAGAGAGAGAGAGAGAGAGAGAGAGAGAGAGAGAGAGAGATTGATTGATTGATTTGTTTATTATGCCTTGGCAAGCCTTTGGCAAAATGATACATTCAAAAGTGATACAAAAAATGATACAAAAAAAGTAAATAAAGTAAATAAGACTAAAAGTAAGATTAAATATAAATAGAAATACTATAATTAGAATATAAAATATAAATGAAAATATAAACTAAGAATATGCAATTAAAAACAATCTACACTAACATCGTTAACCCTAGCATGTATCTACATAGTTAAATAAATAAGTATAGATTCGATTCTTAAAAACTTCTAAACTCGGCGACGTAGTAATATTAGATGGTAATGAGTTCCAGAAATAAATGCCAGATAGCGAAAACCCTTCATGGTAAGTCGCTGTACGGTGAGAAGGGATGACAAAGCTTGATCGAGGCTGCCTTGAGGGTCGTTCAACTGGAGTTGTTGTTCGTGTAAATAATTCTTGTATGTAGGCTGGTGTACTTTGACGGACAACCTTAAACATAGCTATACCAAGAAAGTAAAGACGTCTACATCGTACTGTGATCCAGCCAAGTTGACGTCTAAAAGTTGTGATATGAGTGTCCCGTCGCAAGTCAAAGATAAAACGAATACAATGGTTGACAAGGCGTTCTAATTTTGTATTTAGTTCATCTGATAAGTTGTGATAGACAAGGCAGCAATAATCTAATTGAGGGAAAATGAGAGAAGTGATAAGTAACTTCCTTACTTCCATGGAAAGAGCATTGCGATGAAACTTCAACTTGTGAATAGTAAAATGCACTTTTTGTGATATATGCTGTACTTGAGCTTTCCACGACAAGTTACACTCCATAGTGACACCCAGATTGCGGGCTTCGTTAACGAATGGAAGAATAACACCATTTAGTGTGATCGGTAATATTTCAGAGAAATCCAGCTGGCGGGTGTAAGAATTACTGCCTAGTATAAGAATCTTAGACTTAGAAATATTGAGCTTGAGACCATTTGTTACCGCAAAGTTAGCTATAGCATGGACATCTTCAGATATCAACCTAATGCCCTGGTTGAGTTGTGACGGACAACAATCAAGATAAATTTGGGTGTCGTCAGCAAATATCATGTGCTGTGAATTTTGTAATGCAGAACCGATGTCATTGATGTACAGCGAGAACAAGAGCGGTCCAAGGACAGAACCCTGCGGAACTCCTGACGTCGTAGGTAGCCACGTAGAGCAGTCTCCGTGATCATCAATAACTGCTTGAGTTCTTCCTGTCAGATATGAGAAAATCCAGTCAAGAACCGAATGAGAAAGTCCGGTCTTCTTTAGTTTCAAAAGAAGTAGTAGATGCGGAACTGTATCAAATGCTTTACTAAAATCAAACAAAATTAGGATGGTCATGCGTCTTCTATCTATATTACGCCTAACATCTTCGCAAATACGCAGAAGGGCTGACTGAGTGCTGAACCCACTACGGTATCCTGATTGACGTGCATCAAATATCTTATTGCTATCAATCCAATCAGTCAGTTGTCTATGAATAAGCCGCTCAAGTATTTTCGACACTTCAGACAGATTAGCTATTGGTCGCGTATCTGATGGTGAGAGAGGCTTTTTTATTTTAGACAAGGGCCGAAGAAAAGCTTTCTTCCAGTCCTGAGGAAACTCTGAAGATACAAGAGAGAGGTTAAACATAGCTGTTAGGATAGGGCAAGATACCGTAAGCGATTTGAATAAAGAGAACATGGAAATACCATCGGGACCAGCTGCATACGATGTTGAGTTTGAGTTGCCGGAGATAGTAAGATGTACTTGTGAGCAAGTAATTTCGGAAAAACTAAACGTTGGACGAACTGGCTGGATATTGGAACTGAGCCTACAAAACTCATCATGCGAACACGGTGGCAGTTGACTAGATATTTCAGAATAGAATGCATTGAGTTCCTGCGGTCTAAAAAATTGAGTGGGGGATGCAAAAGATGACTTGACGAGGCCGAGTTTTGCTAATTCTTTCCATAATCTGCTGGGATCTGTGTTGCTAGACAGCCTTTGAAAGTGGAAATCATTTTTTGCTTGTCTGAGATCCTTCTTAAGCGTGTCTCTATACTCTCTAAATATCGCCATATCGAGTACATTACTAGATCTTTTAGCAATCGTGTATAGGGTGTTACGTTGAGCCATACGATTTTTCAATTCCAGTGAGAGCCACGGTGCTGGTGGCCGACATATACGAAATGAACGGAATGGAGCATGATAATCCAATGACGTGAGATACGCTTCGGATACTGTTTCAACGATCATGTTAATACCTAATGGTATGTTATCAATGAGACCGGAATTCCAACTAAATCTAGTACTAAAATCAAATAATTCAGTAATATTAAATATATTAGATAAATATTCACAAAAGCTAGTTTCATTAAAATTGCGGTACGCTCGCCGTGAGATAATACGATCTTCAGGAGGCTCGACGTCGAGAGAATAACTGAGTTCAAGAAGATCATGACCTGCTATGAAAGGGGCCTCCGATTTGACAAAGGAATGTACTTTTTCTTTATTGTCAATAATGAAAACATCGATCCATGAATCAGAGTTGGTTAGGTGATGAGTAGGTGCAGAATCAACAATATGAAATGAGAGTGAGAGAGTTAATTGGCGCAGGTATGACGATTCATAATTAATGTTACTCAGGTCGCAATTAAGATCACCTGCAATAATTATATTCTCGTAAACATGTGTAAAATTAGATAATACTTGAATGAAGTCGTCAAACATAATACCTTTTGGTCGCCTATATACTGAAGCAAAAAGAAGCTTCTTCGTATTCGAGCTAGTAATTTCGACGATCAAATATTCTGGTGCATTGGAAAACTGATTTGGAGAAGACGCTAATACTTTTGCTTTAAGGGAATTATGGATGTAGCAAGCAACTCCACCCCCTTCTTTGCCTTCTCGATCGTTGCGAATTAGAAAATATTCGTTAATGCTTATTAGGTCATCGGCAACATATGAATGAAGCCATGTTTCGCTTATCGAAACTATGTGATAGCTATGTTCAATTATGGTCGATTGAATAAGTTCAATGTGACCTCGGATAGAATTTGCATTGAATTGTGCGACCTTTAAAAGTGACGAAGATGGTGGAGGATGCGATAGAACAGGATTTGACTGTGGTAGTCAAACTAATTTTTGTAAGTCAGTTTCTTCGGTAATAATAACTGGCGCTTGCCCATCTCCTTTACGCACATGAATCATGCCAGAGCGAACCCATACATATTTGTAATTGCGTTCAGAAGCTCGAGTTTTGGTGAGACGTAGAAGCTTGTAGAGTGCTGCAGGAAGAAACTCATTTATAAACACCACTCCTTTACTGTCCAGACCGAAAACGTTTTTGAGGGACAGATTCTTCTTTGTTCGCTTTATGTCTATAATATAATCTTTAATTTGGTGAGATTTCAAAGTCAGCATCAAAGACTTCGATGTTCTTTGGTATGGTGCTGATGAGGTAGATTCACCATTAGTTTGCTCAATAGTCGAAAATTTCCTCTTATTGTTGAAACAACGAATGTCTAAAACGTCACTGAGGAGGTTTGAGATTCCAAGGGCGCGAAAAACTTTTTCAACTATCTCCTCGTTAGAATCTTCGATAGAGAGAGGTACTCCAGAAAGTGTTATCCCAGCAGAAAGAGACGGTGTAATCGCCGATACTGAGGAGTTAGTCCTAATCATCGCGAGTTCAGATGATAGGTTAGCATTCTGCTGAGATAATTGAACAATGTTTGCTTCAAGGTGTGAAATTCTTAACTCATGCGCTTCAAGTAATTTTGTGTGGTTTTGGATGCAATTTAGCTTATCGGTGTGATCTTTGTTTACATTTGTTTGCTGAGCAATAAAAGCACTGAGTTGGCCATGCATGGCTATGAGGAGTTCCCTATCTGACATGTTGAGAGCATGTTGTTGACTCGTAGGTGAACACTGTTGAACAACATTAGCATCGTTGACAGGCGGACCGATAAAATCTTCGGATGTATTAAGCATACTATGATGATCTCCTAGAGATGGTTTTTTTTTATTCTCAGATAGTGTTGAAGTTAAAGCTAAACGTTTATGGGATGACGGTGGTGATCGTTTCAAGTTAGGCATATTGGATAAATGCAAAACACAGCAAGTATTAGCTGATTTAGATGAAAGATACGCTTTTCCGCAACCAGGGTGAAAAGATTTCAAGCAAATTGGGCACAAGGCACTGCTATTCGCAATGAGTTTGTTACACTTATCGCACTTAAGATTAGACATACGGAGCAATAGATCGTTGGATTACAAATAATAAAATATTGCTCGGTACTGTGCCTCTTCGAAGGGAGACTCGACAACGCGACTATACGAGTAAATGTAGAAGGCAGTGTGTACACGTGCTCGCACACAATCAACGTTCATAAAGTAAACAAAGATAGAGCGCAGTAAGAGTCAGGTGGGCTCGTTGTATAGATATTTATGTATAAAGGCCTAAGTATGTCAGAAATAGTACCGTCTCTGAATAGTGAGAACCATCAGGCACTGCAATGCACTTACGTACTCGTTATAATGGATGCGTTGACGTAAGTGAGTAGGCGCGAAGAGAGAGAGAGAGAGAGAGAGAGAGAGAGAGAGAGAGAGAGAGAGAGAGAGAGAGATTGATTGATTGATTTGTTTATTATGCCTTGGCAAGCCTTTGGCAAAATGATACATTCAAAAGTGATACAAAAAATGATACAAAAAAAAGTAAATAAAGTAAGATTAAATATAAATAGAAATACTATAATTAGAATATAAAATATAAATGAAAATATAAACTAAGAATATGCAATTAAAAACAATCTACACTAACATCGTTAACCCTAGCATGTATCTACATAGTTAAATAAATAAGTATAGATTCGATTCTTAAAAACTTCTAAACTCGGCGACGTAGTAATATTAGATGGTAATGAGTTCCAGAAATAAATGCCAGATAGCGAAAACCCTTCATGGTAAGTCGCTGTACGGTGAGAAGGGATGACAAAGCTTGATCGAGGCTGCCTTGAGGGTCGTTCAAGAGAGAGAGAGAGAGAGAGAGAGAGAGAGAGAGAGAGAGAGAGAGAGAGAGAGAGAGAGAGAGAGAGAGAGAGAGAGAGAGAGAGAGAGAGAGAGAGAGAGAGAGAGAGAGAGAGAGAGATTGATAATGGTTTATTTATCCACTGGGCTACTTAATCATAATACATTTTAGTTTTATTATCCTAACTTACATTCTGCATCTTTCTCTAGTTGCTTCAGTTTAATTTTTAATAAATTTTTTCATATTCCATTTGAATTCTCTTATATCACGCGACTCTTTCACTACCTTCGGCAGTTTATTGTACAATTCAAATCCGTTGTATGTCATTGATTTTTGTCCTGCACTTGTTTTACGGAAATCTACTCTGATATTCTCTTTTTGTCTTTTATTGTAACGATGACTATCTTTTACAAACTTAACTTCCTTCAACAAGTATGATGGCATAATTCCACATTTCATTTTGTGTACAAACAGGCATCCATTATAATGCATTCTTTCTTTCACACACATAAAACTAAGTGCCTCTAACATTTCTCGGATCGGTATCTCTTTACTACATTTAAGAATTGCTCTCATCGCGCGATTTTGGGCTTTCTGCAACAAAGCCATGTTGTAGTCATTAAATTTCAACATTAGTGTGCTGCAGTATTCAAAATGCGGGGCTATTATAGACTTATATACAGTTACCAACGTATATGACGAAACATATTTATTCAGTCGGTATAAAAAGCTAACCTTATTTGCTACTTTTTTTGCAATGAATTCTGCCTGATTGTTAAACTGTAGATGTTTATCTAATATTACTCTAAGATATTTTATCTCGTTTACTTCTTCTAGTTTTTCTCCCTCGATTTCTATATCACAGCAGTTTCTCATTGATAGTTTATGCGGATCATGTTTTAACATGAATTTAGTCTTACTTGTATTCAGTCTTAAAGAGTTACCTCGTAGCCATTTTACAACATTTGTTAAATCATAGTTTAATTTTCTTTCAATCTCTCTAGTATCCTTTCCATTTATATATCTTATATCATCCGCAAACATTTTACATGAGCAATAGCGCAGTACTTTAACAAGATCATTTATGTACACAATAAACAAAAGCGGCCCTAAGACTGATCCTTGTGGTACTCCATGTATCGTATTCTTTGTTGTGGATGTACTTTCTCCGTATTTGACTTGTGTCTTTCTGTTGCTTAAGTATTCGTCAAACCATTTATATGCCTTTTCTGTTACACCATATCTGTACAATTTTCTTAACTATATCTTTCTATTTACAGTTTCGAACGCACGTTTAAAATCCAAAAATACCACTCCCACTATCTCGCTGTTATCCAGAGATTCGCTCCAATTTATCACAGTACTTTGTATTGCCGTTTCGCATGAGAAGTTTTTTCGGAAGCCAGATTGGACATCAACCAGTATTTTTTCTTCATCAAGGTACTCGTTTAACTGATTTTTTACAACTAATTCTAGAACTTTCTCGTATATAGGTAAGATATGTATAGGTCTATAATCTTCAGCTTTTTTACTATTATTTATCTTAGGAATAGGTATTATTGTTGATTTTTTCCAACTGTCCGGGCAACTTCCCTCCCGTATACACCTGTTAATTAAAGATAGGAATTTTTTTCCAATACACCCCCATGCTAATTTTAGTATATTTGTTGTTATCCCTTCATCTGTACCATTTTTATTTTCCAAATTTCGTATTATTTTATCTACGTGTTGATAGGTGACTTCATTGATATGAGCAAATTCTCTTCCTTCTACGATTTCTATTCTCATTTCCGCGTCTTTTGTTTCCTCTTCATCAGCAACTATGTCCTCTATACTTTGCAGAAAAAAGTAATTGAATTTGTTTGCAATATCCTTTCCATTTGTACATCGCTCTCCATTGAAGCTTATTTCTTTTTCTACCATATTTTTTCTTTTCGTTCCAATTAATTCTTTTAGTGTTTTCCACATCTTGGTTGGGTTTGATTTATTGTTATCCATATTCTGTTCATAAAACTCTGTTTTACTTTTCCGTATTGCTTGTACTACTCTATTTCTTTGGTATTTATATACCTCCCAATCAACTCGGTCACTTGTATATGCTGCTATTTTGTACGCATTATCTCGCCTCTCAATTTCTGTTCTAACTTCCCGTGTGATCCATGGTTTCTCTTTCCATTTTTTTTGTATTGTTTTTTTTATTGTCGGTCCAACTATGTTCACAGCCTGTGCAATGTATTGTATCATGTCATTTGCTAGTGTGTTTGTATCTTTGTTTGCGTCATAATAGTTTTCTACGATTGCTGTCAGTGTGTTATAAAAATTTTCTTCATTGTAATCTGTGTAGTCCCGTGTATTACTGAAGTCTGTGGTATTACTTTCTTCCTGTATTTCTTCTAGAACGTCTATTCTGACTATTTGATGGTCTGATATTTTTGGAGTTTCAAGCACATTTGTTACGACATAAAAATTTGAAAAGACTAGGTCTATCGTAGTTTTTGATAATTCCGTGATTCTCATAAATTCTGTAACATATTGCTTTAATCCTAGGTTTTGTAAGTTTCTTTTTAGTCTTTTTTGGTAGTGTTCTTCATGCTTATTGACATCTATGTTGAAGTCCCCAAGCAGTATCACGTGTCCTATGTCTAACAAACCTTCACATTCCCCTGTAATTTTTTCAATAAATCTACCATTACTTTTATTTGGGGAATGATATAGGTTACATATTACTATTTCCTGATATTTACCCATTAGTTAAATTGCACTTATCCGTCCATTATCTTCTATACTTCTATTCAAAATAATCTTATACCTTATTCCTCGTTTTACATATATTAATACTCCGCCTGTTCTTCTATTATTCGTGTTGCATCTTACTACATAGTAGTTTGCCAACATAAGCTCTCTATTATCTATTTCTTCAGTTACATGTGTTTCTGTTAGGCAAAGAATTTTCGGTTTGCAGTGTATGACTAAACTTTCTATTGCACCTTTGTTGTTAATAAAGCCTTGTACGTTTAGAAGTAGAATGAATGGGTTTACCGTGTTATTCTTTTCTATCGTTGGTTGCTATTCGTCGCAGTATTGGATATTCCTTCTTAATTTATCTACAATTGTTTTATATGACTCACATTCTCTGTCTGTCGCTTCGTGATCACATGTTATGTCTAGATTTAATTTTTTTGCAGTTTTAAAGCAGTTTGTACACTTTTTATTTTCATTTTGATTTTGACATTCTTCTGTTTTGTGATTTCCAGCCCACATCTTGCATGTCCTTTCGTTTTTACATTCAGCCGCTACGTGATTGTAACCCCAGCAATTGTAACAGCGTAGAACGCTTACGTAGTCGAAAACTCGGCAATTTTTCCAACCGATTTTTATTTTTTCATTTTCTACCAGAAACTTGTGAGTATACTTATCTACTTCGAGTATCATTGTTGTCTCTCGATTTTGTATATTTCTTATCAGGAGTACAAATTGAAAATGCGGGATTTTTTTCTATTTTTGAACGTTTATTCTGAAAAAATGGTAACAAATGAATTATTGAAAGTATTGTCCATCGCTAGCCACAACTTTTTCCCATCTTTCTGGCAATTTACGGATACCGTCGCGAAAAAATTCGGCCGGCTTGGCTGCTATCCAGTCATCGACCCATTTTTGGGCTTCTTCGTAAGAATGGAAGCGCTGGTCAGCTAGGCCATGTGTCATCGATCGGAAAAGGTGGTAATCGGAAGGAGCAATATCTGGGCTATACGGCGGGTGGGGTAAGACTTCCCATTTCAGCGTTTGTAGGTATGTTTTGACCGGCGCTGCAACATGTGGCCGAGCGTTGTCATGTTGCAAAATTACTTTGTCGTGTCTTTGCTCGTATTGTGGCCGTTTTTCTTTGAGTGCGCGGCTCAAACGCATCAATTGAGTTCGGTATAGTGCTCCTGTGATGGTTTCGTTCGATTTCAATAGCTCATAATACACCACACCCAGCTGGTCCCACCAAATACAGAGCATGAGCTTGGCGCCGTGAATATTTGGTTTGGCCGTCGATGATGATGCATGGCCGGGGTAACCATATGATTTTTTGCGCTTCGGGTTATCGTAATGGATCCACTTTTCATCACCAGTGACAATGCGATGCAAAAAACCCTTCCGTTTTTGCCGTTCGAGCAGCAGTTCGCATGCAAAAAAACGGCGCTCGACGTCTCTCGGCTTCAGCTCATACGGCACCCAATGTCCTTGCTTTTGGATCATTCCGAGGGCTTTTATACGATGGGAAATGGCTTGTTGTGTCACTCCCAATGAATCTGCGAGCTCTTGTTGAGTTTGACACGAGTCTTCATTGAGTATTGCCTCCAATTCAGCATTCTCAAACTTTTTCACTTGGCCCGGCCGCTCTTTGTCCTCAACGTCAAAATCACCACTTCTAAACCGCACAAACCATCTCTCGCACGTTGAAACCGATGGAACATGACTCGGATAAGCCTCGGAGACCAATCGATGTGCTTCAGCAGCACTTTTCTTCAAATTAAAGAAGTAAATTAAAACTTCCCGCAAATGCTGTTTTGTTGGCACGAAACTCGACATATTGAGAGCTCAAAAAAACTATGAATTTGACACTGCGACAAATTGACACATACTGAAAATTAAAGCTATAAGACGTAGCTTTGACATGAACATAGTCACAGTACTGCCTGATGCGTATAGCGTTAGTAACGCCATCTGTTATCAAACCCGCATTTTCAATTTGTACCCCTGATATTTTTATAATTTTCATCTTGAACGATTCTTTTTCCGTGTCGAATTCGTTTTGCTTGCTAACTTTTTGTATGAAAATTGTTTCGTCGTCCTTTCCTATTTTTTCTTCTATTCCCACTATTTTTACTTTGGGAAGCTTTTTGTTTGGGGCGTAAATTTTAAATTGTGCGCCTAATTTTTCAGTAAGAGCCTCTTTTAAGATCTGTATCTGTATCTTTCTTTCTTTCGCACTCCAGTGTGATCCTTCCTTTGGGGCCTCTAATGATTTTTTTCGACACTCGCTCCTAGTTTCATAATGTCAACATTAGTAGAGAGAGAGAGAGAGAGAGAGAGAGAGAGAGAGAGAGAGATTGATTGATTGATTGATTGATTGTTTTATTATGCCTTGGTTGACCTTTGGCAAATATTTATGACAATGGTATTTTTATAAACTGAAATAAACTATGTTAAATCTGATGAGTTTGAATTATACAAAATGCAGTTAAAACAATAAGGATCGTATAATAGTAAACTTATAGGTAATTCTAAAAATTATTTTAAAAAAAATAATTATAGGTAATTCTAACTTATAGGTAATTCTAAAAATTATTTAAAAAATACGAATAACAATGAATCTATGTTATAGGTTGCAAATTGATATTGACTATCACTGTACTGCTACTATGCTATCGTGAACAAAATAAAAACTAATTTTCATCAACATGATTGAAAAGGTGCGTATGGAGACGAATCTTAAACAGTTCTAGACTTGAAGGCGAAGTGATATGCGATGGTAAGCTCTCCCAAAAATAAATGCCAGAAAGAGAAAATGCGTTTCTGTAAGTAGTTGTGCGATGCTTAGGCACTGAAAAAGTCGATCGAGGTCTCCTTAACTGACGTTCGGGAGTATCCTTCTGTTGACTGAACAGAGCCAATAAATATGTTGGAGCTTTCTGATGTGTAATGTTATATATTGAAATACCAAGAAAATACAGACGCCGCGATTTAACTGTAAGCCAGCCAAGTTGTCGCCTGTACGGAGTGATATGAGCATCGCATCGAAGATCGAAAACAAAACGTATACAGTAATTGATGAGACGTTCTAATTTTAAATTCAATTCCTCAGTCAGATTGTTATAAACTAGGCAGCAGTAGTTTAATAATGGAAAAATTAAGGCAATTATCAATGATGATCTTAATTCTTGAGAAAGGGCCATGCGATGAAATTTTAACCTATATACAGCAAAGTGAACTTTTTGTGAGATATGTAAAACATGAGATTTCCTAGATAAATTACTGTGCATGATCACTCCTAAGTTCCTAGCTTCAGTACTTTGAGTAGTGTGACCACTACGATATCCCGATTGACGTGGATCAAAAACTTGGTTCGACTCAATCCAGTCAGTGATCTGCTTATGAACCAATCTCTCAAGTACTTTTGAAAGTTCGCTAAGGTTAGCTATCGGTCTAGTATCAGACGGGGAAAGGGGTGTTTTAATTTTGGATAACGGTCGAAAAAAAAAGAGAGAGAGAGAGACTCAATTATAATTCTCTAATTATTACGCTATAAAAATAAGAGACACAGTGATACCAGGTATTTAAAAAAAATTAATCAATATTTTATGGAAAGCACTTTACATATTTACCGTCGTATGCAACAGCCCTGCAAATACGGTAATTCGCGCTCGGAGATTCCTCTACCGTTAATTTTATTTTTATCGCTATACGGAATTAATTTGTATTATCACTCGTAATATTGCTTTTAAATTATTTTTCGCTGTGGGTGTTGTCATCACAGTGTTCTTCTGAAAAAAGAATGAAACAAGTATTTAACTGAACGCACTGGTCAATGAAAACAACGAGTACAGAATAATCGATACTGTCTTACCTGATATACTTCGTCTCATTGTACAAAGTTGGCAACGTTGATGATCTGCTACTACCGAGGTCAACTGCGGATGAGGATGGCGGGTGACACTTTTCATTTTCGAAGCTAGATCTATCTGTACAGTATATGTATCCTTCTCTCGTTCTCCATAACACGAATAACGAACACTTGGTGTCGGATTATATGCAGGGGCTCCTCGCTCTGCAAGACATTATCTTTTGTAATAAAAAATAAATATTACATGCTCTTAAATCACGATTTTTTGATTACTTTATATTTTTTACTTACCAAGTTCTGCTGCTTCGCTGCTAATCGACATCGGAACGTATTCCATGATCTGCTGTGATAATGAAACAAAGACGAGAGCTCCGGCTTCTTTCTGTCGCAGACCTTTGCTGATGCTTCGGTTTTAGGACTGTGAAAACTCACATTTTCTCTCTCTCTCTATGACTGTCCTTAATGTATACTTCATAACATTTCGAGCGAAATATACACTATACAATTATTTACAACTGTGTCTTTATCACAAATAGCTACACATACGGAGAATTATTGCGATCGCAACGCAACACTCGATCATCAGCGATATGACCACGATACAGCAAAATTATTTCGGACAAAATAATTTTCATAAGCTCCGTATCCTCTGGCGCTAGCAAGGTCGTAATGTGCTCGAGCGCTTCTTGAAAGAATTCCTTGGAACCGATGATCTCATACGCTGCTGTACAAGGCGTTTCACTGACAACTATCTTTTCACGGACATATGATACCACCTCGTTCATACACCACTGAATCGTTTCACTCTTGCTCTCTAGAGCCTGCATATGAATATCAATTCTTCTACTTATTTCGAAGAGCATATCAAATGTCGGCCGCTGAAGAACAATGTTTAAAAAGTATTAGTATGGTGAAGCTTCGGCAACGAACGACCTTAATGACTTGTACTCCTTCTTTTCAACGTTTCGATCCTATGGTCGGGATCCTCTTCAGAAACATTTTATTTCCTTTTCTATCAACATATTATTTTTGTTATAACTAATAACGTCCTAGCTTTACTACATGTTGTAAATGTAAACTAATATTCGCCTCTTAAAATTATTGTGTAAGTATTCAAATTTTATTAACAATTGAATAAACTATATAATATTATGTCATTTTTCTATGTTATTTTGTTAAAATATTGTGGTCATTAATTCATAAATTATTTCTTTATCGTGTTTGTTATATTTTTAAATGTTTCATTATGAACTTATTATTTTTAGCCAAGCTATTATGTCAATATTTTGTAATTGTCATTAATCTTTAAATTGATTGTTTATTTTGCTCATTATATTAAAATGTTTAACTACTAATATTATTTTCACGAAAAACTATATCTATATCATTTACTTACATATAGCGCTGAATTTAATCCGGTTGTCTTGACGCTTAATCATTGAACACTATGTTAATTGCTCATCTACCAATGTTGTTCCATTTTGATTTGTCTTTGATAGTTAAAATATGTCATATTTATTGAAATTGGACTGATACTTTAAAAATAATATTCATAAATGAATAATTTTCTATTTGTTGATTTAACCTTTGTTGAATAACTGTGTTAATAACTATCTTGTCTTCTAATTACTACTTTTTTTCCTCTTTCATATTTCGGTTGTTATCTGTTTACGAACGGTGGAATACTGACTAGGTACTCGAGCTCGGAAGATGTGGTGTAGGTAATTCTTTTAATTTATATGAGAAAGATTTCTTGGTATCTGTTTCTGTGAAGCTCACATTCTCTATTGTCTTTCTTCTGTACCTGCTTCCTATGTATACTGTTTCTTCATGTTGAACTTTCTCAATTTATAATATGGGACCGTATATTACACTGAGATTTGAAATATCTGTCCTCTAATTTATTGAATTTTTATCTATTTTTATCTGAATCATTTCATTGATTATTCTTTTTTTATAATGTTTTTCTATAGTTAGGATTGTTGTTTTTTCAAAATCAAACGTATGATTGTTTTGTCTCGCATGTTGAGTGAGTGCCGTGTGATTCGACTGTAAATGCTTTATACTATTTTTATGTTCTTGTAGTCTTATCTTTGAATATCGTTTTGTTTGTCGAATGTATGTCCCTTGACAATCTTTGCAAGGAATACAATATACCGATTTTGACTTTTCTAGCACCGAAATTTGATCTTTATTGGATCCTGTGATTGTGGAAATGTTGTGGTTATGATTGTGTTTATGTTAAATAATTTTAGCACTTTGTTCATGGGGTAGTAAATTCGTACAATGTACATTATTAGTTATAACAAAAACAATATGTTGATAGAAAAGGAAATAAAATGTTTCTGAAGAGGATCCCGACCATAGGATCGAAACGTTAAAAAGAAGGAGTGCAATTCATTAAGGTCGTTCGTTGCCGAAGCTTCACCATACTAATAATATACACGACCAAAGCAACACATCATCAATACAATTTGGAGAGTATTTTCGGAAGCATTTCCGTTTCGATTCTCCAGATTCCTCTTGATTCTCATATTTCTCATTAGCACTACCGCTTATTTTACCAAATGAGACAGCACTGTGCTGGTAACATGAGGTTAAATGTGTGTAATACGCTTTGTGCTCTATGCGGGTACTACACATTTACCCGGTATCAGCCTCATGAGCTTCGAAGCATCGTTGTACGCGAGAAAAATCACTTTTAAACACTCGCCAGTCGTCCGCACTAAGTTTAATTCCGGTAAAAGTATTCGACAATATTTTTACCACTGGTGTAAGACACGTTGAGTTCAACTCGAGCTCGGTAACGATTATTTTACCAAATGATTTATTTAAACCGTACATAACGGGATTCGCTATACTACTGTATTCAAAAAGTAAAGTGAATTTTGTTTTAAAATAAATTTTTTAAATTTATTCTTCCAAATCGATTTCGTCCCCCTCAAAATAATCCCCCCTAGCTACAATACACTTATGCTCACGATTTTTCCAATCTTTGAAGCATGCTAAAAAGTCGTCCTCAGGTATAGCCTTCAATGCGCGTAGCGATTCACGTTTGATCTCTTCAATCGACTCAAAACGATTTCCCCGGAGTGGTCTCTTGAGCTTTGGGAACAGCCAGAAGTCACACGGTGCTAAATCAGGCGAATACGGCGGTTGTGGAGCGACATGAGTGGAATTTTTGGCGAAAAACTCACGAAGAACCAGTGCTGTGTGCGACGGTGCATTATCGTGGTGCAAAATCCAAGTGTTGTCTTTCCATAATTCTGGCATTTTCTTGCGAATAGCTTCACGCAAACGACGCATAACACTTAAATAATATTCCTTGTTGACAGTTTGGCCAGTGGGAAGGAATTCGTAATGCACCACACCACGATAATCGAAGAAAACTGTCAACATGACCTTGATTTTTGATCGACTTTGCCATGGATTTTTCGGTCTCGGTTCACCTTTGGCACGATATTCGCTCGATTGATCGGTTGTTTCCGGATCATAGGCATAAATCCAAGTCTCATCGCCCGTAATAATTTGTTTGAAGACGTCTGATAGTCAGAAATCATTGATTCACATGCTTGAACGCGACGCTCTTTTTCGAAAAAATTGAGAAATTTTGGCACCAAACGCGATTTGACTCTTCTGAGGCACATATGATCCTTCAACATTGCTTGCACTGATCCAATTGATATTGCAAGCATGTCAGCAAGGTCTCGAATTGTTAATCGACGATTTTCGAGCAACAATTCCTTGATTTTCTTGATGTGTTGCTCATCAATTGACGTCGATGGTCGTCCAGAGCATTCCAAATCATCAACACGTTCTCTGCCTTCTTTGAAGTCTTGGTACCACTTGTAAACATTTTTCTGTGACATAGTCTCGTCACCGAAGGCCTTTTGTAACATTCGATACGTTTCAGCGGCGAAAATTTCATTGCGCAAGCAAAATTTAATAGCACTTCTTTGCTCAACAAAATTCGACATCGTAAAAATCGCCAAATTCACTTTTCTTTGTTCACAAAACCAAGCATAAACTAAAAACTAATGATGATATTGACATGTAATTTGTTACAGATGTCACTAACAGTCCTACCAACTTGAAAAAAAATCCATTTGTCCGATTCGGTTAACGCGGGAAGTTTAAATTAAAAATTCACCTTACTTTTTGAACACAGTAGTATATGGCGATATCGCGTAAGACGTGGCACCATTATTTACCATTTTTATTGCTTTCTTGTAGACTGTAACTTTTCGAAAGAATCGCCGGTGGTGTTCATACTCCGGTTTATACAGATTACCCCCACCATATAATTGCATCGTCTCTTCTTTTGATGCTACAAATCGTACGACTGAAAATTGATCACCAATATCCTTTGTTATTTGTCGCATTCTCCTTAGCAGCCTAGTAACAGCAGCAACAAATATATCCCAAAGCTCTTGCATACACTCGCACACGTATACGCACACCTTGACACACAGATAAGTTGTGTCATGAAAACTAAAAAATATACGTCGACGAAATTTGATGATTTTCCTTATGGCCGCGTGCCTTGAAATTAGATAAAAACAATATGACATTCATCAGCGAAACTCGATAACTTCGTACATGACGGGCCTTACATTTACATCAACATCGCTAAATATTTCCTTAGGTCTTGATTTTGTAACGTGATCGTGTGCGGCCATCTTCTTGGTTAGCCATATTCATTACATCGCTGCAGTATATGCAGAGAG
Organism: Cylloceria caligata; assembly: GCA_963942595.1. Classification (NCBI taxonomy): domain Eukaryota; kingdom Metazoa; phylum Arthropoda; class Insecta; order Hymenoptera; family Ichneumonidae; genus Cylloceria; species Cylloceria caligata. The sequence continues at coordinate 50,522,188 of OZ012706.1, read as the reverse complement.
AGAAAGAAAGAAAGAGCGTATTAAAAGAATATATATATACAAGCGCGACGCTTTGAAATTTCTCTAGTTAATTGTCCGATCTACTGTGGTTACCAATACTCTAACAGCACAATCATGGTCAGAGTGGTTAAGCGCTAATTGATAAGAAAAGTGATAGAGTTTATTTTGAAACGTAGACAGTCGTTGAGTTCGTGGTGGGGGAGAAGAAATTTACAGATTACCCTATGGGAACTTCCGACACTAGTGGTTCTTTGTAAAATTCGCGGTATGCTGTACGAGTGTCATCAGCGCGATTGAGTTGATGCGCATAATATTGAATTGTTCGGTAATTAAATAATTATTGATTTGGTCATGCGTGTTATTCGTCGACGTGGTTGACTGAATGAGCCTATTTTGCAGCCCATACTCAGTGAAAAACGTAAGTATTATACTGCGTTAATTATTTGAATTTTATTTCCTTTATTTCACAAGATTTGTATATAGTTCGACGGTATGAAGAAGAAAAAATGGGATCCGACACCTATGATTTCGATAAGGAGGCTAGAACCGATTCAGATGATCATAGCAGAGACAAGGATGGTCACAGCACCGCAAGGGAATCGTTGGGTAAATTTTACCAAGCCGTTCTGCGGGTATAAGCCAACAAACGGTCTTTTCATGGTCGGTCCTGCAAGAGAACCAGATAGAGTCGTCGCAGGTCCGTCGCGACAATACAGTTCAAGCGATGATAACAATAGCAATACAGACAATGAGAAGAAGAAGAAGAAGAAGAAGAAGAAGAAGAAGAAGAAAAACGGGAGTCGGACCTAAACGACTCGAAGTAAATTTAAGTTCGTAATTCTTACGTTAAAGAATTTATATACGTACATAGTGTATAGCTAGCGACAAACAAAAATTAAATTAAATGAAATAAAAATTCTAATAAATGGTTTCAATATGCTTGCAGGTGTACAAACTGGCGATAAAAGGATTGTTATACGGGGAGGAGAAATTTTGCCTCCTGGTGAACGCTTCGGTATCGACAATGAGCAGAGCCGATATTTTCTACGCTTTAGGATGCAGGGACGAGAGACAGATTTTTATTTTCGTTAGCCACGGGACGGTATCGATCATCTGACATGGTTCGAGGGCGGTGTACGAGATGTTCCCACACGCCTTACAGAATCGTGCGAAGGACATGATTATGTAGGTATGACTCTGAGCGTACCGTCTTTCGCGCAATGACCTGTATGGTTATCATTTCGACCAGCTCGTGACATCGTTCCTGACGATATATGGCGACTAATTAATAGTGTAGCTCAGAGCGCGCGCGAATTTCGAATAGACGCTAGTCATGTATTATAGAATTATGACATGTATAATACGAGGCGTCGAAGGAGCCGGTGTGGACACTAGGCTTACACACGAGTCTATAGCAAAAAAGTCAATTTTACGCATAAGCAATCGCGATAATTTGTGTCTGCAACGATCTCTTGTCACAGCCCGAACGCATGCCGAACGCGGTCAAATACATACGGGCGAGCTACACAAACGATGGTATCAAATTCGGAACGGGCTTCGAGGTGCGCAATATACAGCAGCGATAGAGCTCACGCGTAATACAGGGGTAACGACACGGTCTAGAGGGTGCGGTGCGCGCGAAATTTGCTTTTTCAGGAGTACTTGGTTCACGAGGGTATAGCGATTGTTGTTTATGAATTTCTCACCTTCGGAAAACGCGTTCCGGCTCTGTACGATGGGCGAAAATACGTACTCACTGCAATAGGTAAAATTAATCACACACTCTTTATTCTCTATTACGAGCGTTCTCATCACTACCAGCCAATATTAAATCTCGCTGATGCGCTAGGTAGTCGGGGGTTCTACGCATAATGTAATTCCAAGTATATTCGAGTACTCGAGCATCGCTGTAGCTATCAATGTTCTCGATGTAAATCCACTTATTGTAACAGCAATAGAGACTCTCAGCCCGAGTATTGCACAGACTGTAATCGTTCGTTCTTTGGTGCTTTCTGCCTCGCTTATCACAAGGGTGAGGGCTCCGCGGGTATCACGTCTCGTAAATATAGACGGTACAGCGTCTGTAATGCATTGAAAATCTGTAGAGGCTGCCCGCGTATGATTAAAACCACACATAAAAAGATGCATGTATGTGGTATATCGTTTGGTATTACATGCAAGCAAACGCGACCGGATACGCATGCGTGTTTTATAGCACCTCTTAAGAGACCAGAGGCATAAAAGGAGAAGAAAAAAGACAAGCCTTCCATGAGACTTTCATTTTATGATTTTGAGACGCAGCAACACGAGCAATTGCATGATGATAAATCGACACGAATTCACGGGCCGAATTTATGTGTTACACAATGCATATGTATGACATGTCTTGATATCACAGATATAGAGACCGATTGTGCTGACTGTGGTAAACGTGAATTGGTGTTTATCGATGATCCTGTTAGGGAGCTTGTGAAATTGGCATTATCGCAAAAATTTAAAAAGACCATCTGCATTGCCCATGATGCTGGAGGTTTCGACGCACGATTTATTCTGCGGTATTTAATCGAAGTGCAAAAAACACAGCTGCCCTTTCTGATTATGAATGGTACGAAGATTGTCTCGAGGGAAATTGGCGATGTCGTTTTTCTCGATAGTCTAAACTATTTATTCATGGCTCTTAGCGCTTTACCTAAGGCCTTTGGTTTCGCTGATGAGGTGGCAAAAGGTACATTTCCCCATTTATTCAACACATCGGAATATCAGAATTACTCAGGTCCTTCGCCGGCTATGCATTTTTACTCACCCGATACCATGTTCTCAGCGGATCGTGAGCGCTTTTTAAAATAGTATGAGGAAGAATCGAGTCGCGTAGATTATAAATTTGATTTCACGACGCGATTTGTGCGATATTGTCGTACAGATGTTACGGTTTTGAGCCGAGCGTGTTTAGATTTTCGAGAGTTACTTATACGTTGCGGGAGCGTGTGCCCCTTTACAGAAGCATGCACGATAGCATCAGCATGTATAAGAATATTTCGAAAGAATTTTCTACAGAAAGATCGGATTACGGTGTTACCACCCAGGGAGTATCGCTGGGGCGATAAGCAGTCGCGCAAGGCCGTCGTACGGCTCGTATGGCTCGAGCGTGAGCGCAACTGCGTTATCGCTCATGCTAGACGCACGAGAGAGTATCGCCCTCCGACCGGCCTACCGGCTGTCGACGGATACTACGTGGATGCAGGGGTCCATCACGTTCTTCAATTTCATGGCTGCTTTTGGCATGGTTGTCCGCGATGTTATCGCGTGAATGGAGATGCTCAAACTAAATTCGGCGGTACAATGGATGAGCGATACGAGGGTATCGTTCTTATTTCCGGGCGAATCCGATCGAAGGGGTACACTCTAACCGAAATATGGGAATGCGATTTTGACAGATTACACGAGAATGACGAGGAAATGTCGTTATATGTGAAAAATCACGCCATGGTCAACCAGGCGCCTCTCGAACCACGCGATGCATTCTTTGGCGGTCGAACGGAAAATTGTGTAAGCTTGTACGATGTCGTGAATGGGGAGCAGATACGCTATGTGGATGCTTGCTCGCTGTATCCATGGGTGTGTAAGAATGGAAAATACCCCGTCGGACATCCGAAATTGTACGTAGGTGACGAGTGTCGAGAACTCGTAGGACTTGAAAACGATCTAAGTGTCGTCGAAGGTCTCGTGAAGTGTACCGTGGTGGCACCGCGCGATTTGTATATCCCTGTACTGCCTGTTCGCATGCATGGGAAACTACTGTTCCCCATGTCTAGAACGTGCTGTACAGATATGGACACATTCGAGGGTTCTACACACGATGACACGACTGAGCGAGCGTTTGACGGTACATGGGTCGTAGACGAACTGAGAAAAGCTGTGTCGCTCGGATATAAGGTGACGTGTATCTATGAAACTTGGCAATACGTTGTTACGCAGTATGACTCGACAACGCGACGAGGTGGTCATTTTGCCGAGTACATCGATACATTCCTAAATATAAAACATGAGGCGAATGGACCGCCAACAGAGTGTAACGATGACGAGGAGGCAATAGAGCGTTTTATAGCATTGTACAAGGAGTCTGAGGGTGTACCAGGTGTATGCATAAGTTTTCTCCGGTTTTTTGGTAAAAAAAAACACGTAATTTTCAAGGGAAATTAATTTTTGTTTTATTTAAAATATTGGCCATCGGCTTCTACACATTTCGCCCATCTTTCAGGTAACTTAAGAATACCATGCCAGAAAAACTGCTTGTCTTTTGCGGCAAACCATTCGTCGAGCCATTTTCCAACTTCCTCGAAATTGCTGAAGTGCTGCTCTGGGAGCGCGTGCCCCATTGATGCGAAGAGGTGATAGTCAGATGGCGCCAGGTCTGGCGAATACGGCGGGTGCGGAAGGATGTCCCATCCAAGCGATTTCAAGGTGTCTTTCACTGCTTTTGCTGTATGAGATGGCGCATTGTCGTGTAACAAAATCACTTTGCCATGTCTTCTGGCCCATTCCGGTCATCTTTCGATTAATGCGTGGCTTAAATTAATAATTTGTTCGCGATGGCGTTGTGTATTAACGGTTTCGCCGGACTTCAAGAGTTCATGATACACAATACCGCTCTGGTCCCACCAGACACAGAGCATGGTCTTCTTGCCGAAGCGATTTGGCCTTGGTGTTGAAGGACCGGCTTCGCCAGGTGAAAGCCACGATTTTTTCCGCTTCGGATTTTCAAAATAAATCCATTTTTTGTCACCCGTCACAATTCGATGCAAAAATGATTTCCTTCCGTGGCGTTGAAGCAGCACTTCACAAGTGACTTTGCGATTTTCTATTTGACGTTCATTCAAATCGTGTGGGACCCATTTACTGAGTTTATTGATCTTCCCCATTACTCGTAAACGTCTGCTGATTGTTTCTTGTGACACATGTAATGCCTCTCCTCATTGCCGTTGAGTTTGAGTTGGGTCATCATCCAATAACTCCTGCAAATGCTCATCTTCGCATTTTTGTGGTCTAACAGAGCGCTCACTGTCTTTCACATTGAAATCACCACTTTTAAATTGTCGAAACCATGTCTCACATGTTCTAATCGATGGAGCGTATTCACCATATGTTTCTACCAGCAAACGTTGACTTTCAGCAGCCTTTTTCTTTTAATTAAATAAGAAAAGCAATGCGTGCCGCAAATGTTCTTTTTCAGGCACAAAACTTGACCTGATCACTGAACGATAAAACAAAGACGCTAGTTTTTGGCGGACTCAACTTGTGTGTGTTTGTAGGTTAATGTCAGACGAACAAAATGACGTATGTGTCAAATTAATACGCTGCGTACTTTTCGCTGGCGCCATCTCTTAGTTAAACCGGAAAAAACTAATGCGAACACCTGGTATATCTCGAGCGAAGTGCTTTGCAGCCAAATCCGAGTTTACGTTCACTCGCAAAATTGGCTCTTAATTCATTCTGGGGAAAGTTTGGTCAACGAGAGAATCTCACGAAAACCGTTATCGTTTTCACGAGCGCGAAACTAATAAATTTACTAACGAGTCCGGAGATTGAGGTGACGGGAATGCTACCGGTTAATCACAAGCCTAAAATTATACAGTTATTTTAAGGGGCTCGGGCGACGAATATTGTACTGCTATACGGACTCCTGTATTCACGTGAGTCGCCCCGGTGGTAACGAGTATGAGCCGTCAATCGGTCAATTTCTAGGAGATTTTACGGATGAATTAAGCGAATACGGGCCTGGTATATATATAACTTCGTTCGTTTCGGGATGACCAAAATTTTACGCATACCTTGTTCGTAAACCCGACGGTACGATTATTGAAAAATGTCAAGTAAAGGGTATCACGCTAAATTTCATCAGCTATTGCAGGCGCGCCGCGCCTTATCAGCTTCGTTCTCGAAGGCCGCGAAAATGGCTGATGCCGCGGGGTCGCCGCCGCCGCCACCGCCGCAACTGCAGCCGTCGCGGTACAAGCTTATTTAAGAGTCAGCTGATTGATTTTGATAGACACTCATCGATATGGATACACGTCTGAAACATTCATGGACAGCCGTGATAAGCGGTCCTACGGGTTGTGGTAAAACATAGTTTGTCAAAAAATTCTTTAAATACATGCCTGAAATTACGGATGTCCCGTGCGAGCGTATACTTTTTTATTACTCAGAGTGGCAGTCCGCGTATTCAGAGTACGGTGATAAAATCGAATTTCGCGAGGGTTCACCGCTAGCAGCAGATTACTCGAATCATACAAGACCTAAACTTGTCGTCATTGACGATCTAATGCCCGAGGCATCCAACAATACTGTGGTCGATCTTTTCACCAAAGGTAACTATCATAAAAATCTTAGTGTCATTTTCATCACGCAAAATCTCTTCCATCAGGTTCACGGGTAGCGCGATATCTCCTTAAACGCTAATTATAACGTTGTCTTCAAAAATCCGCGCGATCGCGCGCAAATTCAGCACCTAGCCCATCAGGTATGTCCAGAGAATCCGGGATTTTTGCAGGAGGTATATTTCGATGCAATGGCCGCACCGCACGGCTATCTATTATTCGACTTGAAACAATCGACGCCTGATAATTATCGATTTCGCACCTGTATATTTCCCGATGACCATTACGTTTACGTGCCATAAAAAGCAATAAAAGTTCGCGATGCGACGCGCGATGTACCAGTAATGCGCTTGTAATGGCGTTGCGCGGACCTCTCTATAAAAAGCAAATAATTATATTGCAAGCGCTGTGTTATCTGAAGCAAGAGCAACGACGTGCAATTTTGTGCAAAGCAGATGTAGCGCTCGTACGCTGTATATGCGAGTGTGCTCTAAACGTTATACAGGGAAACGTGAGTTTGAACAACGTGCAAAAGAATCATCTACGGAGGAACTGGACAATTCTTCGACGACTAGCCGCCAAAAGGGGCAATTGGAGCGCCAAGAGGCAGATCATCGTCGAGCACTGTGTCGGATTTCTCAAGTTGCTTCTTGTGCCGGTCTTGGCCTACACGAGCCATGGAATATGCCAGAAAGATGGTACTTATTCCCCATGATAACATACATCGTCTCGCTGGACTCGCTACTACTAGTGCAGAACTGTGCCCTCCGTCCAGACTACCGGTACGCCATTATCGCGCCTCGGCTCTGAGCTGAGTGAAATTCTAAACTCTCACTCGTACAAGATCGAGAGAGAAAAATGGATAGCGTACCAGCAGGTTTTACAGCGTTATCTTCTCATGGTCGAGTACGATAATGCAGTACCGAATATTTCATCAAAACGAAAAATAGCAATACTCGATAGTCACGAGAATAAATCCGACGACGTTTTAATGAACAAAGTTAAATCTCGACTCAATGACACACTTATTATCGATAGCGTACCAAACAAATTTTAATCTGAAGCAATATCGTTGCTTCGCAATTTGCATCGCAGCGCCGTTGGTAAAAAAATGACGTGGGATCGTAACGGTGTTGTTTCCATAGACGGCAGAAGAATTTCAAATTCCAATATCGTTGTTCTTGTTAACGATGCTATGCGAGCAGCGTTAGAAAACGCGAGAAATCCATCGGACGATCTCACTTTGCTAAACTCCTGCGAGCGATACAGATGCCACTTGAATTTATCGGCAATCCCGAGTTACTACACGAGCCTACACCTACATCATCCTCGACACTATAGCGGCGTCTTATTTTACCACGAGATAGCGATAGTAGCAGCAGCAACAGCAGCAACAGGAGCAACAACAACAACAACGAGGCCGAGACCGCACACTGAAATAGAGATTTAATGCTCACGGCTGAAAACGACATCATCGAGGGTCGAGAAACGAACAATTGAAAACATCGCACAAGTAGAATATCGATCCCCCACACAGTTAGAAAAGAAAAAGAAAAAGAATCCATTTAACTGGTCATCGTTAAAATTATGAAAATTTTTCAAAAAATCTATTATGGCACCGCTCATCCTGCCTCCTATTCTTGAGCAAAAAATTTGGCCCAGGTGGATCGAAGAGTAGCGCGAAAAAATGTTTTACCATGGCTCGAGACACAGGATTCATATAACATGCATCGTCTCGTGCGACGTCGATTTCCCCGTCGTACGTACAACGTGAGTAATATAGATGCTGTATGGGAGGCTGATTTAGCTGATCTTCGCTCGATAGCCACGTACAACGATGGGTACGCATATCTGCTTATTGTTATAGACGTGTTGAGCAAATACGCGTGGGTCGAGGCTTTGCGTGACAAAACGAGCGCAAACGTGGCCCGCGGTATCACACGCATACTTGCACGCAGTAACAATCGTCGCCCGCAGCAATTGCAAACTGAACGAGGCAAAGAATTTATCGGCGTTCCGTTTCAGCAAATTCTTAAGGAAAAGAATATCGATTTTCGCGCTGCTCGTAACCCTGATATAAGAGCCTCAATTGCCGAGCGCTTTTATCGCACAATAAAAGAGCGACTGTGGCGTTACTTTACACACACGCGAAATAAGCGTAACATCGATGTTTTACAAAATTTGTTATATGCTTATAATCACACTAGACACAGCGGAATGCTTATTCCTCCGAGCGAGATATCCCTCGAAAATGCCTCTATAGCCCGAGAAAATTTAGCACGGCGTTACGAGCGTAACGCGAGAAAAGTAAAAAAGCCTAAATACAGCGTCGATGACTTGGTACGTATCAGTACAGCTAAAGCAGCATTCGTGAAAGTGAGCGTGCTCGGAGTAACGAATTATTCAAGATTCAACGAATATCAGTGAATCGAGAACCATTCGTGTATATTTTACACGATCTGAATAACGAGACTATCGACGGTATTTTCTACGAGGCAGAATTATCGCGAGTACGAGTACCTCCGTCATCTGAGAAGACGATAGAGAAGAAGAGGACAAAGAGGAAGAACGCTCGGAATCACCATCCCTGATAAATATGAGCTTCAAAGATAGCTCTTTCCTTGTCGTACTACCGAGCAACAGTAGTGTGCAGTATTTCCGGATAATACGACGACCAAATTTATTACAAAACTACCGCGTCAGATACGTTTGCACGGAGAATGGTTTGTTTCTCTTGTGGAAATTGCTTATCCGATGAGTCTTTTACATGTTTACATTTCCTATTGTAGGAAATCTCGGAACTTTTGAGGATGGTGATTCTGATTTATCGGGTTTAAATCTTTTAACACAGAGATGCGCTGATAGAGACCAAGTTCCACGTAGTGTATATCGCTCTATAGACGCTCTTTTGAAGAGTATAAATAAGTTACATCACATGGCTGGTCATTTGCACTTTAAAGCGCTTCCGAGCGGGCAGGTCGAATTGGCGTGCGTATGCGACGATCAACGATACCATGACTTTCGCGTTTCGCCCGCTATCGCAAGGCTACTAGGATTCTCGGAAGAGGCCTGTAGGTCTGTAATGATAGAACCGCATTGCGAATACACAGGTTCGAGGCCTGCATCTCTCACCGGTGCTATACCAGGCATGTTTCTATACACCGTGTGACAAATTTATTTCTCGTGAGGGAGCGGTGAAACCTTTCACTGTCAATTAATAGTAAAGGGTGATTTTTTAAGAGCTTGAGAACTTTTTTTTAAAAAAAAACGCATAAAATTTGCAAAATCTCATCGGTTCTTTATTTGAAACGTTAGATTGGTCCATGACATTTACTTTTTGAAGATAATTTCATTTAAATGTTGACCGCGGCTGCGTCTTAGGTGGTCCATTCGGAAAGTCCAATTTTGGGCAACTTTTTCGAGCATTTCGGCCGGAATAGCCCGAATTTCTTCGGAAATGTTGTCTTCCAAAACTGGAATAGTTGCTGGCTTATTTCTGTAGACTTTAGACTTGACGTAGCCCCACAAAAAATAGTCTAAAGGCGTCAAATCGCATGATCTTGGTGGCCAACTTACCGGGCCATTTCTTGAGATGAATTGTTCTCCGAAGTTTTCGCTCAAAATGGCCATAGAATCGCGAGCTGTGTGGCATGTAGCGCCATCTTGTTGAAACCACATGTCAACTAAGTTCAGTTCTTCCATTTTTGGCAACAAAAAGTTTGTTAGCATCGAACGATAGCGATCGCCATTCACCGTAACGTTGCGTCCAACAGCATCTTTGAAAAAATACGGTCCAATGATTCCACCAGCGTACAAACCACACCAAACAGTGCATTTTTCGGGATGCATGGGCAGTTCTTGAACGGCTTCTGGTTGCTCTTCACTCCAAATGCGGCAATTTTGCCTATTTACGTAGCCATTCAACCAGAAATGAGCCTCATCGCTGAACAAAATTTGTCGATAAAAAAGCGGACTTTCCGAATGGACCACCTAAGACGCAGCCGCGGTCAACATTTAAATGAAATTATCTTCAAAAAGTAAATGTCATGGACCAATCTAACGTTTCAAATAAAGAACCGATGAGATTTTGCAAATTTTATGCGTTTTTTTTTTAAAAAAAGTTCTCAAGCTCTTAAAAAATCACCCTTTACTTCTCTAGTGGCCTATCGGTGCGAAATGTCTCCCAGAAATAACTTTGTAACTTTATAGAGATAAATGAAATTCCTCTGGGGAGGTTGGGCCACGAGGAAGGAAGGTTCTCACTAGAATAATTCGTAACACGTAATTGATTGAACAATTGAATGATATTTGTAATTCAAATGTAAAAGAAAATTGAACATTGATTATTACAATTCGACACCTGTATGAGGCAGTGCGTTTATAAATTGAGGTATCCTCTTACATTTTGTAGCCGTTCATATCAGAGTAAATTTGAATATTGTTTATTAATAATCAATAAATGTATGAAATAAAAATCCAATAGTCGTAATTCTTACCCAATTATAATAATTCATGCAAAGGTAAATTTGCACACTACTTATTAGCGTTTAAGGAATGTACGAAGTAACAATCCAAGAATTGTGATTTGTACACAATTATATTAATTAAATCAAAATTAACAACGATTGATTAGCATTCATCAAATATGCGAGGTGACGATAATCTTTACACAATTATAATAATTATGCATACCAGAGCAAATTGAAACATTATTCAGTAGCATTCATTAAATGTGCGAAATAAAGATCCAATAATTATAACCTTTACATAATTATAACATGGCATACAAGAGCAAATTTGAATACTATTTATTAGCATTCATTAAATGTACGAGGTAAAAATCCAATACTTGGAATTTTAAACAATGATGATAATTATGCATACAAGAGCCAATTTGAATACTATTCAGTAACATTCATTAAATGTACGAAGTAAAAATCCAATAATTGGAATTTTTACACAATGATATTACTTATGCAAACACGAGCAAATTTGAATACTATTCAGTAGCATTCATTAAATGTACGAAGTAAAAATCCCATAATTGGAATTTTTACACACTGATAATAATGCATCACGCAAAAGATTCGAGGAGAATTACCTTACATTTGAAAATCGCAAGTGATTACCACAACAAGAAGTCATCTTATAGATCATTCATACCATATTGATAATACCGCTAGGATCGAATACGGTACGTTAACAGTTGTAACTATTTTCAGATAACTCGAACCGATTGTATCTCAAACAAGCTTATGATGTGTGGGTCTGCATATGAGAGTCGGACATAATATAAAAAAAAAAAACAAATACAAGTTCATATGTTAAATATAAGGAACATAGTCCTAATTGTTTTGAGTCATAATCTGATATAATTTAAATATTTCATTGAAACGACTAAATTGTTCAGTCGACGGGAGATAGTGTGGTCGACGCGACTGGCAAAAGTCCACAACACTCCATTATTTTTATATATATTTTGGCAGGTTACTCACGACATACATGTACGAAATTGATTGGTTCAACACGATATGATCACCCTCCTAGCAGGCTGGTGATCGTGGGATAGGTGGTTTATTGTTCTTGCCTTCACAATTTCACGGATTATCTATAGTCAGTTGTCGAGGCATCGGGCGTCCGATATTCACGCACGTATTTCTTTACACTAACAAGGAAAGGTACTTTGGTGTCCCCCTCCGATTTTAATGCAACTCACGTATGTTGTAGAGCATCGAAAACTAAAAGACACGTCTTTTTTTTTATCGGCGGAAAAACATTTTTAAGGGGTGAAATCGCCCTTCAAAAATCGCATGTCGAGGGGTGATTTTGCAGTTTCACCCAGAAGGCGTCAACCGATTTTAATAAAACAAAAACCAAAATACTCCTCATTGAAGACAATCAAAATTCCACGCTAAGTTGAAGAAAAAAATTCATTTGCAGGGGTGAACAACCCCCTGATTTTTCAAATTTCCACCCTACACAAAAAACTAATCAACCAAATTAAACAGAACATGTACCATTTGGAAGGGCAAGTTAAAATTAAGTTGACGTATTTTTGCACATTCACAGGAAAATGAGTTTACGGGGGTAAACTACCCCTTATCCATTAGTACGTATATTTGTGCATACATTTTTGTTTCTCGTTATTTAAATGTCCGAATTGATTAAAAACATTCCTGTTAGCCGAAGTCAAGGGGGGGAACTTCGCATGATGCTTTATTTATTTTTAAGGGGGTAACCGGCTGGTACTTACAAGTAGAATGGTCCATTCACGAGTTTCGCGTTATTTACTGAAAAAAATGAGCAACTGAAGATCGCTGTATGTATCGCGGCTTTTATATTTGAAAGACTTGTTGTTGAACCACATGCGATATCGGCAGATAATACGCAGTCCCAGATAGCCGCCTATGTAGAAAACACCTCTTACTGCGTCGAAAGTATTTTTATCATATTGGCGTATGATTAGATTACTCAAAAAAATAAGATCATATTCATTTCGTTGGAATAACTGACAAAGTTCTATAGATGGAACGACTGTTGCATCATCGACTTATTCCGAAATTTGCGTCGAATCGAAATACTATCTAATCGAAAGGTCGATGACATATGACGATAAATTATTGATAAGCACAAAATCAGCACAAAGAGTGAACGCAAGCAGCTCTTTAACATGTAAATAACGAGAAACAAGAATGTACGCACAAATATACGTACTAATGGATAAGGGGTAGTTTACCCCCGTAAACTCATTTTCCTGTGAATGTGCAAAAATACGTCAACTTTATTTTAACTTGCCCTTCCAAATGGTACATGTTCTGTTTAATTTGGTTGATTAGTTTTTTGTGTAGGGTGGAAATTTGAAAAATCAGGGGGTTGTTCACCCCTGCAAATGAATTTTTTTCTTCAACTTAGCGTGGAATTTTGATTGTCTTCAATGAGGAGTATTTTGGTTTTTGTTTTATTAAAATCGGTTGAAGCCTTCTGGGTGAAACTGCAAAATCACCCCTCGACATGCTATTTTTGAAGGGCGATTTCACCCCTTAAAAATGTTTTTCCGCCGATAAAAAAAAATTCGTGTCTTTTAGTTTTCGATGCTCTACAATATACGTGAGTTGCATTAAAATCGAAGGGGGACACCAAAGTATCTTTCCTTGTAAGTCTATTGATTTTACATCGAGCGTTACGCGGCCGTCTTAGATTGTTATTGCGCCTCGGAACGCCGGCTTTCTCGGAAACTCACGGATATACTCGAATTGTTTGTTGTAACAGTTTATTGTCACTCGCGCACTCGCGATACCTCGAGAGTCGGTCGAATGTTTACATTAATCGATGGTCTTACGATCGGACCACGCGCGAAGGTGATCTCTGAGGGTCGCGTATTAGTCCTCGAACTCGCGAGAATCGCGCAAATAGTAGCGTCACTGATCACGATATTTCGTTAGTTAGCGCACAATGATTAATGTCACATTTATTGTTCACACCAGATTAATTGAAGGTTATTTCTTTTAATTTTCTTTCGTTTGTTTTTTAGGCGTTATGGGTTTACGCGAACGTCGCGATGAAATACTTTAATTCCTGCACTCACGTACGACGCGTTATTAACGTAGACAAGTATGATGCCCCGCAGGAGCATCACCCAATAACAAAGTGCAGCGTGGCGTTTATCTGTCGCCAGACTCTTTACGGTGCTTCCTTTATCTTCGGTGGTTTTGGTTGCCGCACTAGGAAAAACGAGTAGAATGGAGTTCGTTTACGCTCCGGGATGGAATCGGGCGGTCGAGGGATCCATACTCTCGTAACGACGGCCCTCGGCGACCTATCGAAATCGATTGCTCTTCGATGGATCTGCGTACTAGTGGTAATTGCGGTCATTGCGCAGGCCACGCCTTATATATAGTTATAGAATATTCGCGCGGTAGCGGTCTCGCGTCGCTATTCAGCGAGATTTATTAGTATGCGTGAGAATAAGCTATAGCGATTCACACGACTGACTTCGACACGCACTACTTAGAATCTCGAATCGCTACAACCGTTATCTGCGAGAATTGTATTACAGGCGATGTATAAACACCCATCTTACGAGTTGTTCCTATTGATGCTGATGACTGTCAGTATGATTCGATAAAAATTAAATTGTTTTCAGTGCCACGATATATATCTCTCTTGCTCAACAATTTACACACTATCGAGTTCGATATAAGAGACGAGTTTGGAAATCCTATCCCATTCGAACAGGGAACGTTGATTGTGACACTACATTTCAAAAAGTCCCACGATTGATTACGCCGCTATCGATGATATTGACAGTGTGCAGCACGGCTGGAGCCTTTGCGGGTACGGCGGTATTACCCATGTTTATACCGGAACACCTAATCAACGAGGACACGGTATCGGCAGCTTTCTCGGCGGCCTGTTTCGTCGAGTGTTACCACTTTTAAAGAAGAGCGCTAAAGCAGTTGGAAAAGAGGCATGGCCAGCTGATGTGAACGTAGCCGGTGATATCCTCGATAGAAATATAGCTGTGAAAGATGCTATTTGCGAGAGAGCACGAGAATCAGACAGTAATCGCAAACACAAAGCTTCTAAAAAATTTGACACTCTCATGCGGAGGTCTGGTTATTAAAAGCGAAAAATTTCGAGAACTCCTCATTCATCAAACGAACGTAAACCATGATGTATCTCCCGTAAAAATAAAAGTGTAATAAAGATAAAAGTAATAAAGAAGAAGAAAAATAATAAGAAGAATAAGAAGAAGAAGGCTCGTCAACGAACGGTTGCATATATTTTTGGATAGCTGAAACAAGATGGCTTTTCTAGATGCGCACTCGTGCGAGTGCCTTAAATCGGAACTTAAATTATTTTCACTTCCACGGACGCAAACTACTATCGAAGTCTCCAATTGGGTGTATTCTAAGCCAATTTCTCGGCTAACAGATGATTCACCTACTGAATTTGTTATTCCTAGACAGGGTGATGAGTATATCGATCTCGCATATAGTATGCTTAGTCTGAGATTGAAAATAACATGTCCTTCTACGGAAATAGCCGCGGGTACAGCGCCGAAAGTAAGTACCGGCCCTGTAAATAATCTCTTGCATTCTATGTTTAACACGTTCACGCTGGCGTGCATCACTGGTGGGTCACACGATACTGAGCCATCGGGCGGCGTGTATCACCGGTGGGTCACGCTTGAATATTCGTTTAGACGCCGCACACCATCAAAAATATAGTTCGTTTAGTAACTGCAAAAAATTGCCGTATAGTTGAACATTTTAATAATTGCAATTTAACGTATATTGATTGAAAAGAGGTAGTATTTATTTTATTTTATCTTGAAATTATAAACATATAAATATTATAAACATATTGTAACGGAACGCAATTACAGCGATCCGCTTCTAGAATATAAAACCTTAATACCACCAATACATCCAACACACACCAACAAACACAGACTACAACTAATGGAGAAACCAAAGAAATCACCAAAAGGTGGTTATTAACAATACGAGCAAACACGGGGCAAACGAGCACCCACCGGACTAGGAAAACATAGTAGAACAGTAGGTAGACACAAGCAACCGCGAGTACCCACCCTAAAGAGCATGGCGTCAATATTAAGCCCCACCTAACTCAAAGATCACCATCAAAACAAACACAGCCCGCGATACGCAAGCAAGACAAGAGGAAGGACGGCCAGCAATACCACGCGCGGTATACCGGACCCCAGCGTAGTAGCCCCCGCCCTAGGGAAAAGCGGGCGGAACCACGCATAAATCCAAACGCCTTACCATGCAAAGCGAGCACAGTCGGCCCTACCCTCCAATAGGCCATGCCACACAGACGGCAACGCGCTAATTACGCCACTAAACTATATAAACCGCGACAGGACAAGCCTTTTCATTCAACTTTTTTCAACTTTCATACCATTTTAAAATTCAATATGTAAAGAAACAAGTGTTCTTTCGATCAATCGATTTCCCTGCATTGCGCTTGGCCGTTAGTTGAGTAAACGAACTAATTAGGATACTCTGTGAGGAAAGGGCTCCCCTGCATTGCGCCTTGGCCGCCCCTAATCACAGCGTCAAGGCACTCTTCCATTAACGTGTCCTCACGCATAGCGCCGTGGCTACATGTCTTTTGGAGAGTGAAGAAGTACGTGTGTCACCAGGTCAAGGGAGTGGCATCCCGACTTGCTGTACCACGCGCACTAGATTCGTAGGGTGTACCTGCGTGGGTGGGAACACGTCAGGGCCAGCACTCACTACCACCTGCCACGTACGGATACCTCGGCTGATCACGGCAATTAAGAGACCGAATCGTAAGCCCCTTAATGGCACGATAAGGTAGCTTAATCAAACGTGAATAAAGGCCTTAGTGTCCGGGGTATAGGAAGAGTTAGTTGGTCATAGCTGCGAACCCGGTGTCTTGTGCGAACAGCGAGCTATAGCTAGGGACTCAAACAATAACAAAGACGAGTAACATAGGTAGGTAAATTCACACACCCTATCTCATAGTACGACACTCGCGACCCCACTCTAAGCTCACCGCGCAAACATCAGCAGGGCGGAGCCTCTAAAGGCGAACCACACGAACGGTTACTCCTAGCAATGAAATATCAAAATAGCATGTCACCAGCTAAACGTCCTATGATTAAACAAGGCCGACCGGTATGTCTAACGAATGTACCAAGGAACGCCCCGTATGAGGACAAGCACAGGCAGTAAGAACCTAACAGGCCCCACCTCCTGTAAAAATCAAACAGACACACGCGCAGGCAACCAATACACCAATGGCAATAGAGCTCCGCACAGACGATATCCTGAAAACACACAAATACTCAATCAAAACCTAAAAACTCTGCATATGTAATTTAAGAAAATCGCGTAACAGCGAGACGCGATAAACCCGAATAGAAAAATTGAGTGTTAAGCTCCGTATAGGCAATATCTCATCGCCATACGAATAATCGAGTCACAACCCGAAAATAAACGGAAATAAATCCGCATATGTAATTTAAGATCGCGTAGAAGCAAACGCGATAACCCAAATAGAGAAATTGAGTGTTAAGCTCCGTATGGCCGATATCCCATCGCCACACGAATTATAACGTCAAAACCTAGAATACCGGAAACGATTCCGCATGTCATTTTAAGAAAGAGTAGAGCATAACAACCGGACGTAATCGAAGGTCAGAATCCATACGAACGATACTAGATCGTCCTACTCGACCATAAAACTTTCATTCCATCCTCCTCACAAACATAACAAAACAGTCAGTGCCTTACGCACAAACGAAACAGAGAATTACTCTACAAATACAAAGATTTGTTTATGTTCTTCGATGCAATTTTTTAAAGCATTTTATACAGAGTGGATCTGTTATTTATATAGGCAAAAATTTAAAAAAAATGCTAACCACTTTTCTAGTTATACTTACTTGCAGAAATCTGTGGTCAAGATGAAAAAACGGCACGAGTTACACAACTTACAAAATAAGCACTCACTACTGAGCAAACAGATACAACGCGTATACAGGTCTGAACAAGCAACAATCGTGCGCCGCCAGATGAAGCGCAGGATGAATTCGAGCGCCGCCTCACAGCGAAAAACATGAAAATCGGTCCCGGTGTGAACGTGTTAATCAGGTGTGTCGAGCACTACGGTGCTCTCCAGGCAGCGCGCGTGTCAGCTGAGTTTCACGCGTCTCCAGGCTTCCCGTGAGCCGAGCGAATATCGATCCCGTGTATCGAGCCTCGCACGGTTCGGGCCTCTCCGTTCTCGGTCGTTCACCGAGCCTCGCGTTTTCGGGCGCTTTTCCGTTGTCGCGAGTGTCGCGGGTCCGATCGGGAGCGTCAGTATAAGACGAATAACACAGGCTCTCGCATCAACGAACGAGCGAGCGAGTCAAACCTCAATTTTCTTTGTTCATCTTTTTTTCAAGTTTTGTATTAGCATAGTAATAAAGTTTATATCAATCATTTAAAACTAGCACTCACGTTTCAACCAAAACAAGATGGATGTATACCTGAATCAAAAACTAGTTTCACCTCCAAATAATGCGTACGCTTATCGAGCGTACATAGAAACACATTCGAATTACGGTCCAGCAGCAAAAAATTCGCATCTTACGAGCGTTCCCTGGTACAATGATACCCCTCTAAAGATGAATGATATAACATCGGGAAATATGGGTATTGTAAAGAGAAAACAATTTTTAAAAGTCGTAAAAACTGTAGACTTGCTCGGCCATCTGCATTGCTATATATTCAATCAGGAGCGGTTCCTATTAAACGGTACCGAGATGCGACTACGGCTGGTGCGGTCCAGAGATTTATTTTGTCTTGTGGGCGATACAAAGAATGGTCAATGCGGCTTAAAGAATCTCGAGGCATCGCTTCTCGTTCGTAGAACAAAAATAGCTTCTGGTGTGCTGCTCTCGCATGCTATGAATCTGGCAAAATCTACGGCTAAATATCCTCTTACGAGAGTCGAGGTAAAGGCCGTTTCAATACACTCCGGTGTTCATGGAGAGACGATCGATAATATCGTGCTAGGTCAGTTGCCGATGCGTATAATTATCGGTTTTGTCGATAACAAAGCGTTTAACGGCGACTAAAGTATGAATCCATTCAATTTCCAAAATTACATTATAAACTATCTCTCGGTGTATGTAGATGGTACTCAAATACCTTCGAAACCGTTACAACCTGCTTTCACGAAAAATCATCTGTTTGTGGATGCTTTTCAGACGTTGTTTTCGGGAACTGGAACACATTTCTTAAACGATGGTAATTCGATCGATCGCGATAATTATCGCGATGGATACTGTCTGTTTGCTTTTGATTTAACCCCCAATCTTTCGGCGCACATCAATTCACATTAGAATTTAATAAAGCACGGTAGTGTGAGATAGAGGTATGATTTGAGGATGCGCTCGCTTCAATGGTAAATTGTGTAGTCTACGCGGAATATACTAATGTCCTTGAAATCGATGCCTCTCGGCAGGTAATGGTGGATTTTACCGGATAAGCGAAAAATGTGCTGATGTCGGAATAAAATTGTTTCGTGTTAAGAGACGTAGAAGCGTCTCTGTGAATAACTAATCAGTCGAACTTAAGCATCTGTAGAGATTAGACGTGAAAATGGATATCGTCGTGAATATACAGGGAATGCGTGGTAAAGACTCGGAATTTATTCCGAAAGAAATTGCCGTGGTAGCAGTGGATAGACCGTACTCTGCTCATTGGATCGTCGCACCACCGTCTCACTTTGCCGAATTACCGCAGCATTCGTGAAGCCAGAATAATTTTCTCTCGAAATATTTTTACGGTCTTGAATGGTACGAGGGTGATGTGAGCTGTAAACAAGCATACGCTATCTTGCGTGAAATTTCGCGAAAATCAAAAGAAAATCTATACACGCGGTCACGAGAAGGCTATACTTCTTTGCGATATCACGAGTCGTGCAATTTACGACCTGGAGGACGAAGAGGGCGCTCCATCGTACACATTTATGCCGAAATCTTTGCGAAATCGCTCCAGACACGCTATGATAAAGCCAGGCTTTCCAAATAAAAAATTGGCTTCGCGAGCACCCATTTAAAGGAGAATCATACATAGATGTTTGGACGGCAGACGAACAGGAAGAGAATAAGAAAGAGGAGAAATCTTCACCATGTAGTCATGACAAGATCGACGATGCTGTGAAATAAATTTTGCATATATATACGTCTTTCAAAGCGTACATATATGCATAGGTATAGGTCATCATTTAATCATTGACTACGTGTTCAGAATGAACACTATACAAATCTACGAGAGTGGATACCCGGCTGACAGAATTTCTCGTATATGGTCGTTACCGGCCGGACTCGTAGTTAAAACGGATAACCACACCGGACCTGGAGAGCATTGGATCGCCATGTACGTTAACCATCATGGAAAAGGAATGTACTTCGATAGCTACGGGCTACCACCAATTATACCGCAACATCTCGCACGACTACGAAGAAACTGCAAGTTCTATCGGTACGGACTCAAGCAGCTACAGAGTAATACGTCGGATGTGTGTGGACAATTTTGTATCGTATTTCTGCATCTTATGTCGTGCGGCTTTACCATCTCGCGATTTAATAATCTCTTTAGCGATAATGTAATGAAAAACGACAGAATAGTATGTGAACATTACAATACTTTTGCCTCTCGACGATCAGACAGTGATAAAAATAAATTTAACGGCGGAGAAATCTCCGAGCGAAGATTACTGCGTTTGCAGGCATGTTGCATGCGACGGTAAAAATGTGTGAAGTGATTAAAATAAAAAATTGATTAATTAAAAACAAATACATCGTCTTACTGAGTCTCTTATTTTATAATTATATATAAATTATAATCGAGGTCTCTCGCGGTACGGTATCATATTCTGCGTCTTTTACTGCAGAGCAAGCGCTGCGCGAGGAGTACAGCGCAAAGCGGTATGCACGTGCAAAACCACTATCGTTGCATTCAGAGCGCTGCATACCTAGTTATGCTTCAGAGGGGGGTTTGTTATCTTTAAACCCTGTGATCCCCGCCAGCAGCATCCTGAGCATTCGGTCTGTCTTTAGCAGTGCACAACGAAAGTCTAAATAAAAAAATCTCAAAATGTATCCGCGGTATCCAGACGGCGAGCTATCTAAAGCTTTTGTGTATCGGGCGATATGTAGTACCAATGATAATACCGTTTGTTATCTGTAAAATATTACACTGAGTTCACCATTTTGTTCGATTATTCTAATTCACGTATTTCATAATAGCCACATGGTATAGTAAGATTCTTACGGATGGGTATGGCTTTCTTGTTCACTCCTAAAGCGAGTCGAATACCTTTGGCAGGCTCCCCGCCTCATTCAAAGACTTTCCAGCCCGCTGTGTCAAGTCCTGAAATCTGCCTCTCTAGCCTCTTTACAACCACCGATGTGTCCTCCAGTTGCGGTCCAGGGATGTGTGCCATCATCCTGACGTACTTTGGAAGTTCGTCTAAGTCTATGGCACAAAGGCTCGCTCGCTCCCATTTCTTCAAGCTCGCCCTAGCGGGTTGTGCGAGCCAAAATTTGATTGGTTATTCTAAACTGGTAAAGTCGAAAAATTCGTCTCAAGTATTGACTGGTAACCAGTTTTTCCAGCATTGGACTGAAAGAACTTTAGTCCTGATCTACCGCTCGATCTCGGTGTCAGCGCAAACGACTTTGAGGACGCCTTTACTCCTGAAGGTCTTAAAGAATCGTAGCAAAAATTCCCCTTGGGGGATAGCGTCCACCAGCTCTATCTGGATCACCTATTGGATCTTTAGAGCCTAATCCATGCTGATATCCATCTTTCGGCAATCATGAATGACGACTCTTGGAAGGTCAGCTTTAACCGCAGCGAATGGCCCAGGCTTTGTAAGTCTGACCGCTTCCCTACGGTTCTTGGAAGGATTCTTTACCGCACTAGGACAAATCTTTACTGCCGATCTCTGCCTTTTGATAGCCACCTCCCTCCTTAGTGTTGCAGAGTATGAAACTTTTGAGTAATCCCGTTCCTTCTGCGTCTGCCGCGTCCTTTTAAACTTTTGTCTGGACCGCCCTTTAGGGCTGTCCCGAGGCGTAGGACAGTGTCCATGAACTGTTCCTGGGCTGGTAACCCAGTTCCAGCCCCGTTGCCTGAAGGAGTCACCTTACGCTCGTCCCAGCGATATCTCCACAAGTTTGCCTTTCGAGTCCTCCACACGTTGCTCCTCTTCCGAGGTTTATTTTCTTATTTGGTTCTATGAGTCCCGCGAGTATTTAGGGAACTAAAGGTCCACCCGCGTAGAGCCCCAACTACGCAAGTAAGGCCAAAAATACTCCGAGAGGCGGCCCTGTATCTCGGAGGCACGGTTAGAGACGCAGCAATCCCTGCGCTACACAGCCCTAGGTGCGGTCGCTAACGCACCTTAACTTGGTGGGTCCCTCTTCATTGATCGATATATCGGTAAAGATTGCTAATCATCTATCTCGAATGCTGGATGCTCGCTTTCTGTTAAATGCCGCTAATGTCTCGCAAAAATGACTTAATGCAAAGGTTATTCTCGCCTGAGACAGTCGGCGAGACATCATATACGAAAGCAGAGGTACGAACTGGGACAGAATAACAAAAGCTTCCGAAAATCTAGGAGAACATCTAAGACAGGGATCATAAACGTAACACGAGAACATTACCCAAATACACTTCAGTATTCCGCGTAAAGTTGGAACAACCAGATGAATAATTACGATTCGATAGAATAAGGACAAAGAATTGAATTTGAGATTTCTAATTTAAACTATCAGGGGTACAAATTGAAAATGCGGGTTTGATAACAGATGGCGTTACTAACGCTATACGCATCAGGCAGTACTGTGACTATGTTCATGTCAAAGCTACGTCTTATAGCTTTAATTTTCAGTATGTGTCAATTTGTCGCAGTGTCAAATTCATAGTTTTTTTGAGCTCTCAATATGTCGAGTTTCGTGCCAACAAAACAGCATTTGCGGGAAGTTTTAATTTACTTCTTTAATTTGAAGAAAAGTGCTGCTGAAGCACATCGATTGGTCTCCGAGGCTTATCCGAGTCATGTTCCATCGGTTTCAACGTGCGAGAGATGGTTTGTGCGGTTTAGAAGTGGTGATTTTGACGTTGAGGACAAAGAGCGGCCGGGCCAAGTGAAAAAGTTTGAGAATGCTGAATTGGAGGCAATACTCAATGAAGACTCGTGTCAAACTCAACAAGAGCTCGCAGATTCATTGGGAGTGACACAACAAGCCATTTCCCATCGTATAAAAGCCCTCGGAATGATCCAAAAGCAAGGACATTGGGTGCCGTATGAGCTGAAGCCGAGAGACGTCGAGCGCCGTTTTTTTGCATGCGAACTGCTGCTCGAACGGCAAAAACGGAAGGGTTTTTTGCATCGCATTGTCACTGGTGATGAAAAGTGGATCCATTACGATAACCCGAAGCGCAAAAAATCATATGGTTACCCCGGCCATGCATCATCATCGACGGCCAAACCAAATATTCACGGCGCCAAGCTCATGCTCTGTATTTGGTGGGACCAGCTGGGTGTGGTGTATTATGAGCTATTGAAATCGAACGAAACCATCACAGGAGCACTATACCGAACTCAATTGATGCGTTTGAGCCGCGCACTCAAAGAAAAACGGCCACAATACGAGCAAAGACACGACAAAGTAATTTTGCAACATGACAACGCTCGGCCACATGTTGCAGCGCCGGTCAAAACATACCTACAAACGCTGAAATGGGAAGTCTTACCCCACCCGCCGTTTAGCCCAGATATTGCTCCTTCCGATTACCACCTTTTCCGATCGATGACACATGGCCTAGCTGACCAGCGCTTCTATTCTTACGAAGAAGCCCAAAAATGGGTCGATGACTGGATAGCAGCCAAGCCGGCCGAATTTTTTCGCGACGGTATCCGTAAATTGCCAGAAAGATGGGAAAAAGTTGTGGCTAGCGATGGACAATACTTTGAATAATTCATTTGTTACCATTTTTTCAGAATAAACGTTCAAAAATAGAAAAAAATCCCGCATTTTCAATTTGTACTCCTGATACTTATCTCATGACTGGACCAATACATCGAACTGAATTGTAAATTTAACTTGACCTTGTCCATCACAGTTTGAGTTTAACTGATAACGACCATATAAAAAATGTTTCATCGAATGTTGATTGTAGAAATCAAATGTTCCCTAAGTTCATGGCACGTTTAAGCAATGCAATTTATAATCACGGCTTGATAGAATTCTGAAACACAATTGAATATTTCGAATATAGTCGAAATTTAATTGCATAAAAATCGGTCCTTGCCACGTTGCGAATTTTTTTTTAGTGTAAATGACTGCAATTGTAACGATTTTAGCCATTTTCGAAAACTCGTATTTCTAACAATGATCACAATCCCGTTTAGTACATCCCTAAATGAAAGTAAACGCACTCGTCTGAGTTTGTCTGAGTTTGCCTGAGTTTAAGCATAGAGCCCGTGCCTCATGGCACCTTTCATTGTTATCGTAATCAGGCGCTAATGAACATATCTATCGGTTGGTTGCTGCAATTAACCGGAACACTGCGATGGCTTTATAACGAGCTGCTGCCTTACTGCGAATGATCACTATATATACTTTCGAAAATATTAATTACAATAGTCGGATTATTGCTGAAACATAGATCCATCAATGTAATATTATCTGTAGTAATTAAATTACTGTTTATTGTTAGATGAAGATTTTCAAATTCCATGAACTTTATGCTCAAATAAAACATCCAATTTATGTTAAAATTTATGCTAGAATTGGATGTTTCTTCGAAAATGTTTATATAAAAATCTCCAATTATAATAATCTGCAGGATATTTTATTTTTCGATTGCTTCATATTGTGACTGAATTATCCCGCTCACATTAAATTTTATTTTCTAAAGTTCAAGAATTGAGACTCGAACAGTGAGAAAATTAATTTTATACTTTTTTAATACGTAAAATTATAGTTTATTTGGTGACCGGCATAGAAATGTTAAAAAAAATTAACTTGGTGGCGCCATCTCTGGCGTTCTACGGGCTGCCTTGCTGGATGAGTGGCTTAATCTTCAAGTCAAGATTTAGTCGTTTGATAAGTATTGTTTTATTGAATAATTTGTTTGTAAAATACTACACTTCAAATTGTCTGACTAGTGATTCACTTGAAAAATAGTTTTGTCACATTGAAAGGAGAAAATGTGTGATTGAAAAAAATTCATTCACTTATTTTTAAAAAATTGCAAAATTAGAAAAAATCCGTTTTTTATTCATTTATAAATTTCTAGCTACAAAAAATTATTTAAACTCTGTCAATCCTTTCATTGTTATAATTAAAGATGACACTGTAAAAGACAATTCAATCCATTGAAATCTTTCTGAGTTCCAACTCCGCATGGACAGAAATGTGGTATTATAGCAAAAAATCATTGTTTTTTCTAGGAATCCCAAATTTGACTCTGTTAAATGGATTTAAACTTCATGGGCCATAAGATTACACCCAGACGAACGAACCTTATCAATGAAAACTATATCGGTTCAATAGGTCCAATGATACTACTCCGGATGGATGATCGACGAGACACTTGCAGGAAGGCAAAAATAGTAGGACCTCCTTCAAAAGAGTATTTGTTGAAATTATGATTTTCTAAAAGAGGGTTGTTGCTCAGAGTTCTAGGAAACGTCCACTAGCATACGAATACCTAAGAGATAAAGCCAAAAAAAGCAAGTTAGTATAGGCCAATTAATATGTTTCCAATATACGAGAAGGTACTTGAATTAGTAGTAAAGAATGAAATTGAAATTTACCAAGAAGCGAATGAAATAATAACGTAGCATCAGCCAGGTTTTAGGAAACGATATTCATGTGAAATTGTGCACAGTGGGGGATTAGACTGAAAACGTGCCCAAAACTACTGAAATAATTTGTACCAGGAGAGAACTTAAAACCGCGAGTTTTTGGGGTTGAAAAAAATGAATCCAGTGTTTAGACTGCAAAACTAAAAATGACCAATCCAATATGACGGATTGAAACGTCAAAAAATGTTATGATCTATCTAAAAACTGATACTCGGAGATTTTTGTGATTGTTTATCAATAATACAAATAATTCAACAAATAAGCAGAATTATTTAATAATAATAGCACTTACAGTATTTATTTACAGTTAAGCGAAGTTTTGGCTACAAATCGGCCATCTCTATGATGTTGAGGGGAGATAGGACGATTAAATGAAACGCTCAGAGATTTTCGTTTCGGTCCTGTGATGCGGACCCTCTTCAGAAATAGACTTTTATTTCATCCCTGCGGTATTAGAATGAAAACGGGAAAAAGCAATTGTGTGGCAAAATACAAAAAAAAAACCACCACCACCACGATCATTACCAATATAAATTCGTAACCAAACCAATAGAAATTAAGTACTAATACATTCCTAACAATAGAACTCTGAAGTACATGATAAATTAGTAATGAGAATAGGTAATACAGCTTACCTGTGATTAACCTATAATATATGAAATCTTTCTTCCCCAGAGTAGCCCAATCAGTCCCCAGACTAATGTCACATTCATCAAACAGATGCAAATGATCATAATCATTAAAACAATCATAAAAATCCATCACTGATTGGTACAGAAAACCAACTTGGTCTGGTAGGTTTATTAATTTTTTTTCTTCTCATTAGTTACATCAGAAAAAGGGAATTGTAAGTATATCTGTTGGTTGACTGAGGGATTAAGCTAGCTCATCATTCCTTCCATACCAAAAATCTACAGTTGATTAAAAAAACTATGGCACGTAATTGCTATCCAGCTCAATTCACTCTTCGTCTTATTACTAGGAGAATTAATGCTATTCATGATACACAAAATGCACTGCCTCAGAGGGAGCCTGTTGACACTTCCAGGCTTCTCAACTTTCCATATATAGATAATAAAGGGTGGTTAAATTTTAAGGGCCGATGTTGATGTTGAATAAAACACAAATTATTTAGGAAATTATTGTCAATTCTTTTTATTATGATAATATGGTATGGTTCAATTATGTATGGAACAAAATATCGGCCAAATGGCCGCCGCGACCTCGGCGGCACACCTCCATCCGATGGTCTAAATTTTCGATGACGCTTAGGCATAATTGAGGTTCTATGCCGTTAATGTGCCGAATTATCTCATCCTTTAGTTCTTGAATTGTTGCTGGCTTATCGACGTACACCTTTTCTTTCAAATAACCCCAAAGAAAGAAGTCCAACGGTGTCAAATCACATGATCTTGGCGGCCAATTGACATCGCCACTACGTGAGATAACACGGCCATTGAATTTGTCGCGCAAAAGAGCCATTGTTTCGTTAGCTGTGTGGGAAGTGGCACCGTCCTGTTGAAACCACATATCGCCCACATCCATATCTTCCAATTCGGGCCATAAAAAGTTCGTTATCATCTCACGATAGCGAACACCATTCACAGTAACTGCCTGACCGGCCTTATTTTGAGGTGGACGGCTCTTCAGCCACACTATCGCGAACAGCAGCAATATTTTCTGCAGTACAAGCTGTACGAGCCGGTTTGCTCAAATTTTTGCACGATTTTTCCGATTGTACGCACATTTGGACGATTAAATTGACCGAAAAAATCACGAAGTGCACGATAGGCATTTTGATGAACGCCCATTTTCATAATAAGCCTGAATAACTTTAACGCGTTGCTCGATTGTGTATCTTTCCATGGTTCAAAATGAGTTAGTCTGAAATTGAGAAATGTCAAATGAAATGCAGAAAAAAACTTGACGTTTAGGTGTGGTTCACATTCAACATCGGCCCTTACAATTTAACCACCCTTTATTTACTATCAATTACAAAGCCTATGCAAAGAATTAAATATTTTCTTGGTTACTAATAATAAACACAACATTTTATCTATTGTAGGCTCCACTAAAGATAAGATAGAACCATTATTACAATCGAACTCCTCGTGCTCTTCTCTCATCTCGGTCAACGCTCAATATATTGTGAAAATTCAGTGCTTATTTTTAGTATTCGGACTCGGTTTCACTACTCATCGGTGTATTGCAGTTTCGGACTCACCTCGTGGTGTGTGTTGCGACAGTACTGTAACGGTAATTTTTCACGTTAGCATATATTTTTATTTTTCGTGGGAATTCGGGCTCGATCACAGGACTAATTAATTTAGACTTCTTAGTGGTTGACAATAGGCTTTTATTCCAGGAAAAACAATTTCGTGAAAACGGCACTTTTTTAATTTCGGGCACTCGATTCTTATATAATGTTCGTCTAATTTCGGAATTTCAGCGATTATTTCGACGACTATACTGGGTTTAATGTTTACCTCCCACGGAATTCTCGTAGGCTTCCTATTTCTCTTGCACCGTAGTGTTGTCGTACGCTTGGTGCACAGATATTTTACATCCGTAGCTCTTACGCTTCACATTCACTCTTTTTATAGGGTGTATAAACCCTATTTACAATTCTTTGTCAGTCACCCGTCTTTCACTCATTCGCGCGTACTTATCCTTCCTATGTTTTATACGACTTATTCTATATTTAATTACAATTATCCTATCTCTGTATTTCTTAATTCGATCTTTCGGTCTCGAAAATCAGGGAGTTCCCTCGATTTTAGTTATTATGATTTCCACTTATTTGCACACCAATTCGCGGAATTTCGATGCTCGGGCTCCGGTTGCGTCGCTACGCTTCGGTGTTTCACTTCTCACACACACACCTCAGATTCTCAGTGTACAGAGTGTATGAACTCTGTTTATAATTCTTTCCCTTTCGCTCTTATTCTGTTCTCGCTCTTTCTCACTTCCACTCACACAGAGGATTCGGTCCCTTGATTTCCGCTCGTTTAAAAACCGCACTGTTCAATTTATACTTATATAACCGGTTTCCTTATTTCTATGCACTATTCTAGATTATTAATACTTATCAGCTACCGAATTCTATGTATTAATTTATCTATAAATCCACTCGATTATCTCTACTAACGTCCTAATGTGTAATCATATAATGATCTTCACTTGTTTCGCAGATATTTTTATGCTCTCATGAGCTTTTCACTCGATTAATTTGTCTCACAATTTTCATACCTTGTTAATCTTCGCTAAACTGCCTAAAAGACAAGAGAGCTTCCCTGTCCCCGCACCGGCCTTTTATACGCTTTCCCTCGTTCCCCTGAAATCTACGTCATCATATTCAAATTCTAACGCGTCTTTTTCGTTTTCGTGATCTACCGTCGCCGCGCTCACCGCCTTCCCCTCACCTCCTAGCAAAATCTGTTGGTTGCTGTCCTGCTGTTATGTCAGCGAGGGAATTCCGATGGCGTGACGTAGCATGTTTTTCACGCGAGTTCGATGGCCTATTGCCCGCGAACCTCGGTACATTTGTACCGAGTCTGTCGCTCAGGTGTTTTTATGCCTCGAAAACTATACCGGCTCTTATAATCGTTCGACCTAATAACGTGGATTCGAGAGTATAACTCGATTATACTACACGATCATAATCGCTGCATCTATTCCTACGCTCTTGCGTGTAACTATGTTACAGTACAAAAGTACAAAAGACACTTGTGCACACAATTAATACAATTGTGTGTATATCGGCTGTGCCCAACTTCCATGTTTCATATATTTCATGCTTTTGTTTTGTTATTAATTAAAATAAATATAGATATTCCACGCAGTACTGAATACGTTATTATTTTTTTTACCCGTCACGTGCCAAGTCTCACCCATATTTGTTCTACTTACAGTCCACTATTTAAAAAGACCAACAATTAGAAGCAGTATTGATTGTAGATACATGTTGAACTCAAAACCAACTCGCAGATAGATTAAACGTTGCTCAGCAAACAATTTCTAATCGTTTACAAGCAATGAGGAAGATTTTAAAGGAAGGAAAATGGGCGTTACATCAATTGAGTAAAAGACAAATGGAAAACCGAAAAGTCATCAGTAAAATGTTGCTTCAACGACACGAAAGTGTAATATCTGTGATTCGACAATTTAAATATACAGTGTAAAACCCTATGTATAGTTTGACTTCGACCACGTGACCAATATATGAATGCCGACGGGAGTTTAATGTGAAAAGTAACAATGGGAAGGAGGCAGTCGATCTCTGACCTTTGTCGAGAATATAAGTAATACGACAACACTCATCGAGTATGTATTTCTTTTTCCCGAGTCAGTACGGTCCCAAGCCGCGTATATTTCATCCTATAATATTACAAGACACCAATAAACTATAACAAAAGATAGTCATTGTTGCATCGAATTGTAACTGGCGATGCCAAGTGGATTTTTGTTGAGAATCTCAAGCGCCGAAGAACATTGGTTGATCCACGCCAACCATCAACTGCATGGTCAAATAGCTTCGAAAGAAAATAATCCTCTGCGTGTGGTGGGATCAGGAAGGTGTGATGTAAAGGGTGATTTTTTAAGAGCTTGAGAACTTTTTTTAAAAAAAAAACGCATAAAATTTGCAAAATCTCATCGGTTCTTTATTTGAAACGTTAGATTGGTCCATGACATTTACTTTTTGAAGATAATTTCATTTAAATGTTGACCGCGGCTGCGTCTTAGGTGGTCCATTCGGAAAGTCCAATTTTGGGCAACTTTTTCGAGCATTTCGGCCGGAATAGCCCGAATTTCTTCGGAAATGTTGTCTTCCAAAACTGGAATAGTTGCTGGCTTATTTCTGTAGACTTTAGACTTGACGTAGCCCCACAAAAAATAGTCTAAAGGCGTCAAATCGCATGATCTTGGTGGCCAACTTACCGGGCCATTTCTTGAGATGAATTGTTCTCCGAAGTTTTCGCTCAAAATGGCCATAGAATCGCGAGCTGTGTGGCATGTAGCGCCATCTTGTTGAAACCACATGTCAACTAAGTTCAGTTCTTCCATTTTTGGCAACAAAAAGTTTGTTAGCATCGAACGATAGCGATCGCCATTCACCGTAACGTTGCGTCCAACAGCATCTTTGAAAAAATACGGTCCAATGATTCCACCAGCGTACAAACCACACCAAACAGTGCATTTTTCGGGATGCATGGGCAGTTCTTGAACGGCTTCTGGTTGCTCTTCACTCCAAATGCGGCAATTTTGCCTATTTACGTAGCCATTCAACCAGAAATGAGCCTCATCGCTGAACAAAATTTGTCGATAAAAAAGCGGATTTTCTGCCAACTTTTCTAGGGCCCATTCGCGGTCAACATTTAAATGAAATTATCTTCAAAAAGTAAATGTCATGGACCAATCTAACGTTTCAAATAAAGAACCGATGAGATTTTGCAAATTTTATGCGTTTTTTTTTTAAAAAAAGTTCTCAAGCTCTTAAAAAATCACCCTTTATTATGAGGTTCTAAAATCAGGTGGAACCGTTAATAATGATCGTTACGGACAACAAATAATCAATTTCAACCACGCTTGGATCGTAAACCAACCTGAACGGGCTAGAAGACATGGTAAAACAATTTTGCTTCATGATAATGCACCATCACACACTTCATAAGTAGTTAAACACACGTTAAAAAATATTGCCTGGGAAGTAGTAACCCACCTGCCGTATTCACCAGAACTTGCTCTTTCTGCTTGCTAATTATTCCGATCGATGGCACACGCACTTTCTGAGCAGTACTGCAAAACGTACAAAGAAGAAAAGTTCTACTGGGATGGTGTCCACAAATTATCTGAAAGATGGGAGAAATGTGTACGTAGCGATGGACAGTACTTGGAATATGGTAAAGCACTTTTGATGTTTCTCTTAAAATTATCATGTTTCCTTCGTTTACAAAATCCGCATTATTAACCGGCACACCTAGTACCCTAGTAAAACTCTAATTTCGAGTCACTTTTGTCATAATTAGGCTCTGAGGTTTCTGATTCTGACATGGTCAAGCATGATAAGAGTTTCATGGCATCGAGGAGAACTGTTTTATATTCTATTTCGGAAGCTTTATAATACAATATTTATTCATGGCTCTTATGCTTTACCTAAGGCCTTCGGTTTTGCGGATGAGGTGGCAAAAGATACGTACATTTCCGCATTTATTCAACACGGTCCTGCGTTTTTATTCCCACGATACAATGTTTACAGCGGATCGTGAGCGATTTTAAAAATGGTTTGAGGAAAAATCGAATCGCGTCGATTATAAATTTGATTTTGTGACGGAATTTGTACAATATTGTTGTATAGATGTTACGGTTGTGAGATGCGCGTGTCTAACTTTTCGAGAGTTACTTAAACGTTGCGTAAGCGTGGGTCCGTTTACAGAAGCTTGCACGATAGCATCAGCATGTATGAGAGTATTTCGAAAGAATTTTCTACAGAAGGATCGCACTGCGGTGTATCGATTAAATTTGGCAATACGTTGATACACAGTGTAACTCAACAATACGACGAGGCGGTCATTTTGCCGAGTACAACGACAAATACCTAAAAATAAAACAGGAGGCGAGTGGACCGTCAGCAGAGTGTAACGATGACGAGAAAGAAATAGAGTGTTCTATAGCGTTGTACGAGGAGTCTGAGCGTATATTGTAACGGTATTTAACGTTAACATTACCCTGAAAGGGTTTTAGTTCGGAGCAGGGAGGAAATTACTCCAAGCTTCAGTATTAGGTAAAAGTAGGGTTTATTCAATAAGATGTAATAAATAATACTGTACTGCAGATAAGAAATAGAATATCATTAATAATTATGAATTTGACTTCTTTTTAATGATTCTGGGCAACCAGCACCTTACCAAAAGTTTTACCCGGGCTCACGCACGCCTATATAATCATGTCCGCGAAAAAGGAGATTTTAAATTAACAAAATAGTTCCTCTTGTGGTATGAAAGTATAATTTCTACGGAAGGTAAGAGAGCGTGTTTTTATACCGGCCTCGTCATCGATCATTTACCAATGGAAGCGTGGTCTATTACCATTCTCCACCTTCGCATTTACCGTATCCTATATCTATAGATCGCAGACCTGTGTTGGGGACGGAGCTCTCGCCTGAGGTCTCCTGGTTATGCTATCTGCTTGATATCTGTTGTCCAGCCGCCGCTGCGGTGGAGGCGTCAGCGGGAAGCATCCTCGGTGCATCGGCCCATCGAGACGACGATAGAGCCGCCCCTAACTATATTTAAGGGTGTTTTTTAGTCTCCTGAATATGGTTTATTCATACCACATTGGTATCCTTCCATCGTGAGGTATTATTGACTCGGATGCTGCTGGTTCGGATGTTCCTGTGGCTCAGTGGCTGGACTTTGATGTCTTCGGAGATGTTCCTCTCAACTGCCTGAGAGGTATGAGGCCTGTTCCTTCGAGTGGTGCCGGTGATATGCTCCTCCTTTTGTTGGCTAGCTGGTCTTCCTTTGGCTGGTTACATGGTCTTCCTTCGGTTAGCTAGCTGGTCCTGGACGTCGGCGACAATCTGTCAACAAATGCTCTCCGATTGTCACATTTCATGCCCTTTTATACTGTCTTCCCCGTTCTTCTTTTAATTTCTGCCTGTTTAAAATGGTATAACTATATTTGATAGTCGTGCTGTAGCCCATCTCCTGTAGCCCATTTATCCCGTTAATTTCTTAGCTCCGATTATTGTAATTAATGTGTCCCTCGTTGATTCCTTTCCATACATCATTTAGTACTATCGTGGATTGTACTATCATAGCTCGAGTAACGGTAGTCGGTTTCTCGATACGCTGTTCTTCATAGGGTTGGTAGTGTGTGGTACAGGTCCCTCTGATTGTACAGGGTGCGCCATATTTTATGTCAGTATGTAAACATTGAATAACTTTGACATTTATCAACCGATAGACGTGAGAAGACATGTTTTTGAAACGTCAATTCAGTACAATTTTAACCATGAATCGCTTTACACCGAAACAACCCGCCGAAATAGTGACGCTGTACATTGAAAATAGTCGTTTAGTTGTGTTAACTCAACGTGCATATCGTCGACGCCCATTTCACACTTTCTGACGCCGTTAACAAGCAAAATTGCCGTATTTGGAGAACGGAGAATCCACACGAGATCCATGAAACACCATTGCATGACCAAAAAGTAACCGTTTGGGCCGGCGTTTGCGCCAAAACCATCATTGGGCCATTTTTCTTCAGAGAAGGCGAAACAGTCGATGGGAATCGATATCGGTGGATGTTGGTTAATTATATCTGCCCACATATGTGTGAAAGAGGTCTGGACGGTTACTGGTTTCAACCAGACGGCGCGCCATGCCACACTGTAAATCAAACAATGCAGTTTTTTGCAACGAAAATTCCCTGGACGTGTGATGTAAAAAAATGGTGACATTGGCTGGCCACCCAGATCTCCAGATTTGACCCCTACGGACTTCTTTTTGTGGGGTTATTTGAAAAGCAAAGTGTACGCCAACAAGCCTCAGACCATTAACGAGCCCAAGGCAAACATTCATGCCGAAATCATCGCTATACTGCCCAAGATGCTCGAAAAAGTGATGGAAAACGAAGCAAAAAGGGCACATTTTGCTTTGGCCAATAAAGACGGCCACTTGATTGATGTTGTATTCAAAAACTAGTACAAATGAATTGTAAAGGACCAAATTAAATAAAAATACCTCATATATGAAAATCGGTTGTTTTCTTTTAAAGTTATTCAATATGTACATACAGACTTAAAAAATGGCGCAACTAAAAGATGTATGTAGAGAAAGCGGTTTATTCTATTTTCAGCCTTTTCACTGCAAAATATCAGGGGTACAAATTGAAAATGCGGGTTTGATAACAGATTGCGTTACTAACGCTATACGCATCAGGCAGTACTGTGACTATGTTCATGTCAAAGCTACGTCTTATAGCTTTAATTTTCAGTATGTGTCAATTTGTCGCAGTGTCAAATTCATAGTTTTTTTGAGCTCTCAATATGTCGAGTTTCGTGCCAACAAAACAGCATTTGCGGGAAGTTTTAATTTACTTCTTTAATTTGAAGAAAAGTGCTGCTGAAGCACATCGATTGGTCTCCGAGGCTTATCCGAGTCATGTTCCATCGGTTTCAACGTGCGAGAGATGGTTTGTGCGGTTTAGAAGTGGTGATTTTGACGTTGAGGACAAAGAGCGGCCGGGCCAAGTGAAAAAGTTTGAGAATGCTGAATTGGAGGCAATACTCAATGAAGACTCGTGTCAAACTCAACAAGAGCTCGCAGATTCATTGGGAGTGACACAACAAGCCATTTCCCATCGTATAAAAGCCCTCGGAATGATCCAAAAGCAAGGACATTGGGTGCCGTATGAGCTGAAGCCGAGAGACGTCGAGCGCCGTTTTTTTGCATGCGAACTGCTGCTCGAACGGCAAAAACGGAAGGGTTTTTTGCATCGCATTGTCACTGGTGATGAAAAGTGGATCCATTACGATAACCCGAAGCGCAAAAAATCATATGGTTACCCCGGCCATGCATCATCATCGACGGCCAAACCAAATATTCACGGCGCCAAGCTCATGCTCTGTATTTGGTGGGACCAGCTGGGTGTGGTGTATTATGAGCTATTGAAATCGAACGAAACCATCACAGGAGCACTATACCGAACTCAATTGATGCGTTTGAGCCGCGCACTCAAAGAAAAACGGCCACAATACGAGCAAAGACACGACAAAGTAATTTTGCAACATGACAACGCTCGGCCACATGTTGCAGCGCCGGTCAAAACATACCTACAAACGCTGAAATGGGAAGTCTTACCCCACCCGCCGTATAGCCCAGATATTGCTCCTTCCGATTACCACCTTTTCCGATCGATGACACATGGCCTAGCTGACCAGCGCTTCCATTCTTACGAAGAAGCCCAAAAATGGGTCGATGACTGGATAGCAGCCAAGCCGGCCGAATTTTTTCGCGACGGTATCCGTAAATTGCCAGAAAGATGGGAAAAAGTTGTGGCTAGCGATGGACAATACTTTGAATAATTCATTTGTTACCATTTTTTCAGAATAAACGTTCAAAAATAGAAAAAAATCTCGCATTTTCAATTTGTACTCCTGATATATATATGAAAAAATAATATAAATTAAATAATAGTGAATTGAGCAGTGAATTTTAGTGACAAGCACACAATTATATTAATTGTGTGCTGTCATTTTTTTTTAGGTGAACGTGGTGCAGTCAGTGCTGCAGAGCACGTCACGAGATGAGAATTTTGAGGATGCACAAATGAAATATACTCGCCTCACCAACATTGAATTTAGATAAATTATGAAGGTGTACTCTTACCGTTTGTTCGAGTCCTCTTGAGCACGAATTTGACAAGTAGTTCCGTTGAAGTCGATGAAAATGTCCGAGATGAGAGCAGAGGATTGTGTCGTGCCAGCGAGTTTTCACAGAAGTGTCTAAAAGTCTCAAGATGGCTGTGATTTACAAAAGCGTCGTTGTGCGACACTGAAGTCAAACGAGAGAGACAGCCTCTCGCTTATGCCGTACGCCTGCGAGGCACTACCTCGGCCATCTTCGTGATAGCCGAGCACTGCACACTACCCAGCAGCAATAGGTCGACACACGGTGAATATCGATCGCCGTACGTCAGCTGATTTTCCAACACATTGCACATTTAGAAAAATTGAATCCGCCCAATCGATTCATTTTAAATCTAAGACTAATTGTAAGTATCCTTGTTCCCTAGTTGATTTGTATGTCAAGTTTCCGTTTGATAGGTAAGAATGTATGAAAGTTAGAACGAAAAAAAAGTTTGTTTAAAAAACAATATAAACTCATGATTCAATAAAATCTGAACACTTCGATCGATTCTTGTCCAACTCAATCCCAATTAACCTTGTCCCCTAGTCTATTCGTATAGAAAGTTTTAGGTCGATAGCTAAAAATATACGAAAGTTAGAGAGATCACACTCATTCATCGATAAATTCATAGATCCATAAAATGAAACACAGGCTAGCGATTTGGGCGCAAAATGTAGCAAACTAATGAGGGTTGCGACCCAACTCGATTTTCTACTTCGATTTTCCATTACACAAACACACACACCACAGGGGGATGTCTGTAACCCCTACGTGGCGCGTCCCCAGGTGGCGGATCGGGGAATGCTCGCTCGGACGAGAGGGTAAGGCCGAAATAAAATAAGCCTCGCGGACCAACAGACTAGGGGAAGAAACCACGAACAAAAATCAACATAAAAAAGAGCGATAAGAACAAAGTACCCCAAGTGAGTACCTCTCAGACAGAGACTAATCTCACCGTCAACTCGAGTCGGGTTAAAGCGCCAGCGGTCGGCGCCGGCCTCATGGATTTTGGGAGAGGCCAATCGCACAGTCTCATAGAAAACAGAATGGAGAATGGTCAAGGGCGAGATATCAGCCATACAACCCACGAACCGATGGAGCTTGGAGGCGCCAAAGATGCTGCTGAGAGTAGCGTGGAGGCGTGCACTCCCAAGACTGGGAGGCTTGATCACGAAGCTGCATGATTTCGTGAAGGGTAAGACAAACATCCATCACGAGGCAAAGCGGCTAGCCGCCTCCGTGAAGAGTGCCTTCGTCAAGCTCGAGGAGCTAGCGACAACTGCTAGCGGGACACCAAACGTGCCAGGACCACTACCAGCGACGACAGCGAAACATACGCAAATGACACCGTCTCCCCGCCAGACGCATAATGTGCACACGATGAAAGAGACTATGGAATCACCCGCCCAACAAATTGGACAAGGAAACCATAAGAAGAATCGTACCCCACCGTCACGAGAGATTAGGGTAGCCAAAAGAAAGGTGAAAAGAGATCAAACAAATCGACTGGAACCACGACCGAAACAGAGTGAACAACCGAAGCAAAGCAGAGGACCGAACCAGGGCAAGGCGCCGATGCCGAGAGTGGAATCGACGCAGAGCAAAGGGCCGAGGGATAACAAGGGGCCCAGCCAGGCATGGCAAGAAGTGCGCAGGAAAGCTCGTGAGCATCATCGAAAACCTACTTTACCGGATGCTCTGGTAATCGAGAAGAAAGGGCAGTTGAGCTACGCCAAAATCCTAAGCCGAATCAAGAAAGACACCACACTTGAGGAGGTTGGAAAAAGTGTCCGCAAGGCCCGCAGGACGGTGGCAGGCGAGCTTATCCTTATCCTCGATAAAAATAGTTCCGAAAAGACTGCCCAGTTTCGCGCAGCAATTGAAGGCGTACTCGGACAAGAAACCACTGTGAAAAGCAAAACGCAAGAGACAAACATCGAGATAAAGGACATCGATGAGGCAACGACCAAGGAAGAGATATGTGATGCCCTCACGAATCAGCTCTGCGCAAACGGCGAAATCACACTCGACTCGATCAAGTCAATCCGAAAGGCATTCGGCGATACCCAAACCGCCGTGTTAAGGCTGGATGGGGATACAGTTAAGAAGGCAATAGATGCAGGGAAAGTCAGGATAGGCTGGGTAGTGTGCCGCGTGTGGGAGCAGGTGGCACCCACCAAGTGCTACAAATGTTGGCAGTATGGTCTGTAACGTGGCAGGATAGTCGAGCTGCGTCCACCTCGCTCGACGGCTACCTACACGATCATGCAGGGTTGTAGGGCGATTTTCAGGTTTTATTTATGCCTTATTTTCATTTTTTTTGTTGTAATTTTATTTTATATATATATAATGCGATCGATACGACTGAGGGATAGAGAGGGAGTACGAGGAATAGGAGAGCACTGGACACTTCGGACCGGTATCCTATGTCTTTCTTGGTCGGAATATGCCATTTTTCCCGATGACGCACCGAATAATATACGGCTTTCTATTCTCGGCCGCCGTCGACCCACGGAAATGTATAGATCTCAGAGGATCATCTGCTGAACTACGCAATGCTAGTATTGTCTGTCGCTAATTTATGCATCGTCCAGCTGAGGCGCTAGTCGCGGTCATCGTGCGACACAGGTTCCCCCAATTAACCGAGTTTAGCGGGTTAAGTGGGGAGCATAGTTCACAGGCACGCGTGCCGGTAGGACCTCGGGGCTTTTTCCCGGTGACTGTCGAGTAAGGGAGACGTAACGCTCTATATCTTTGGCTGTCCCGTTACATTGCTAGCATCATTTGGAAACAATAATTATCGATCTATCAGCCTATTTGACATTCATATCGGTCATCGCCTCTTTTCTGGACGTGAGGAGTGAGGCTAAGAAGATACTCGAGATCTCCCGGAAGTCCAGGTACCTCGCATCGTCATCGTTCCGGTGAGCTCTCTTCCCTTCTACGGTCTTTCGCTATCATTTTTTTTTTATTTCATTATTGAACTTGTGGACTATTAGTATCTTCGGGCTTGGTCACACCTGCGGCTCTAGTACACTGCGTGCAGAGTATAGATTGGTGTTAGGAATCGCGGCGTCTACAAAGTGTAACCTCGAGATCGCGGAATTTGTAGAAACCGGGGTAAAATCACCGTATTAATTAATTGATTTTGTTAACGGTTAAACCGTGCGCGCGTTGGGCCGTTATCCCGGAGTGGTTTGAATTTGTTAATTGGTTATGTGGGATATAAACGGAATAGACCGCGTCGCGGATTTTACCTGGTAATGGACTTAAATTCATGTGATTTAATTTATTTCTTGTCGACTTATTTTATTGCTTGGGACTGCGTGGCGTTAACGCCTTGGTTTTAATTAGGCTGGCGTACCGTGATTCAGCATACTTTATTTGTTCCATTTATTTGTTCTTTTTTTTATTATTCGAGCGAACAGGACTTTATTATTTTTTTTTTCGTTTTCCGTTCGGAAGTAGTGCGAGTTCGGCCGTCGTCCCGTCTGTTGTATTTGGTCATGAGGGACTAGTACGGTCGAGAGCGTATCTTACCAGGTGTATGCATAAGTTTTTTCCGGTTTTTTGGTAAAAAAAACACGTAATTTTCAAAAGAAATTAATTTTTGTTTTATTCAAAATATTGGCCATTGGCTTCTACACATTTCGCCCATCTTTCAGGTAACTTATGAATACCATGCCAGAAAAACTGCTTGTCTTTTGCGGCAAACCATTCGTCGAGCCATTTTCCAACTTCCTCGAAATTGCTGAAGTGCTGCTTTGGGAGCGCGTGCCCCACTGATGCGAAGAGGTGATAGTCAGATGGCGCCAGGTCTGGCGAATACGGCGGGTGCGGAAGGATGTCCCATCCAAGCGATTTCAAGGTGTCTTTCACTGCTTTTGCTGTGTGAGACGGCGCATTGTCGTGTAACAAAATCACTTTGCCATGTCTTCTGGCCCATTTCGGTCGTCTTTCGATTAATGCGTGGTTTAAATTAATAATTTGTTGGCGATAGCGTTATGTATTAACGGTTTCGCCGGGCTTCAAGAGTTCATAATACACAATACCGCTCTGGTCCCACCAGACACAGAGCATGGTCTTCTTGCCGAAGCGATTTGGCCTTGGTGTTGAAGGACCGGCTTCGCCAGGTGAAAGCCACGATTTTTTCCGCTTCGGATTTTCAAAATAAATCCATTTTTCGTCACCCGTCACAATTCGATGCAAAAATGATTTCCTTTCGTGGCGTTGAAGCAGCACTTCACAAGTGACTTTGCGATTTTCTATTTGACGTTCATTCAAATCGTGTGGGACCCATTTACCGAGCTTATTGATCTTCCCCATTACTCGTAAACGTCTGCTGATTGTTTCTTGTGACACATGTAATGCTTCTGCTAATTGCCGTTGAGTTTGAGTTGGGTCATCATCCAATAACTCCTGCAATTGCTCGTCTTCCCATTTTTGTGGTCTACCAGAGCGCTCACTGTCTTTCACATTGAAATCACCATTTTTAAATTGTCGAAACCATGTCTTACATGTTCTAATCGATGGAGCGTGTTCACCTTATGTTTCTACCAGCAAACGTTGACTTTCAGCAGCCTTTTTCTTTTGATTAAATAAGAAAAGCAATGCGTGCCGCAAATGTTCTTTTTCAGGCACAAAACTCGACATGATCACTGAACGATAAAACAAAGACGCTAGTTTTTGGCGGACTCAACTTGTGTGTGTTTGTAGGTTAATGTCAGACGAACAAAATGACGTATGTGTCAAATTAATACGCTGCGTACTTTTCGCTGGCGCCATCTCTTAGTTAAACCGGAAAAAACTTATGCATACACCTGGTACTTTGTTAAACTGTTCGTTGCTTTTATTAGTTCGATTATTATTGTTAGTATTGGTTATTATTATCTTTATTGCTAATCTGGACGTCAGTCAGTTAATTGCGGGTTTTATTAATTTCATGCTATATATAATTTTGAGGTTGTGTTAATCGCTCTTCGTGCTCGACTGATGAGCCGTTGCTTGCCGGTGATTATCGAGCTAGGGGGTTCGAATTAGTCGAAGCTCGCGTACGTGACCTCCCGACGTCCCGTTGTTATGATTTCTGTGGATGTATGTGGGATTAGCTCGGGATAGGCCGTACCGCGGACTGTGAACAGAGAGAACCTAGCTTTGAGATTTGTCGATGAATATTGTTCGACGCGAAAATTCGAAGCGAGCGAGATAGGCTATACAGCGTCTAGGGGTTATGGGAGTGAGAGCGGGTGCCGGGATAAAACATACTGCCGAAATAATTAAAGTTATAGATTGTTAAAAACCAAACTGATTTTACGGGATATTTTATTTATACTTTTCTTTGTTTTATTTTTTTTGTTATTCTTGTTAAAATATTAATAACCGCTTCGACCAAATAAAGGAGCTGCCCGAGTTGGCTGTTGTAAATCCCGTACCTGCCTGTAGTCTGAATTATTTATTGGTTTTATTTCTTTACTTTATTTAGTTGTTATTGATATTATTTTCATTGATTTTATTTAGGAATTCTGCTTCAGTTATATTATTTATTTGCTTTATTTGTTGACTGTTGGATAATCAGCTGGCGCACGGCGATTGATATTCGCCGTGCGTCGACCTGTTGCTGTGCTCAAGCACACGTCGTTCGGTTGAGCCGAAGGTAGCCGAGGCGGGGCTTCGCGAAGCCGAGGATGTGCCTCGTTGGCACGCCGCGTCGAGCGAGAGGATGTCTCTCTCGCTTGACTTCGGTTTCGCTCACCGGCTATCTCGCTCAACTGACTTCAGCGCTCAACGTTAATTTCATATTCCGCAGCCATATTGAAAATTCAGTCACTTTTGCGACGACATCGAGGAACAGCGCACCACTATCTTGGACTTTTCTCGTTGGCCTTTCGCTCAGGACATTCTCATCACTACCAACAGGACTCAAAACTCAGGTAAGAGTACACCGTTACAATTTAACATAATTCAATGACGGTGAGGAGTGAACTACACATCGATACATCCTCATAAAGGTCTCACACTGTGGCGTGCTCTGCAGCGCGGGCTGCACCACGTTTTCACTCAATTATTAGCATGCTCGATTAATATAATTGTGTGTGTTTTACCAATTCACTGCACTTTCCCCCAATTAAACTTGCTGGGAGAGTGTTGTGAATTCAGTCTAATCATTTGTGCATCCTCAAGCTCACACTTCAGTGCTCTGCAGCGTAGACTGCATCATAGCCTGTCAGTGTAGAATTTCACTCAGTTGTCAAATTTGTATATACTAGTACTCGCTCTCTTTAAATTCTATTTCACCATCACATTGAGTATTTGCTGACAGGCAGTAAATTAGTCTACGCACTCATTGATCTCATAGCGTGGCGTGTTCCGCAGTACTGGCTGCGACACACGCACCGCTCTCAGTGCTCACAGCGCACAATTAATGTAATTGTGTGCTGGTTCTCATAAATTCAAAACCATTTATTCTGTTTATATCCAATTTCTCATTTTCCAATTTTGGTGCATTTATTTTCATTATTTTGTTATTTTCTAAATTTAACTTATTTTGGCTTCTTTGCTTCGCATAAAATTAACGGGTTGACAATGTATTATTGAAGCTGTGTGTGGAAGTTGAAATAAACCACTTTCTCTGTTTTCCATCTATGCGTCTGGTTTTATTTCACCCTGTCGTGAGTGAAGACTCATCTTTTTCAATATATTTCAGATCTGTCAAATAACACCACAGGCGGAATCTCAAACAGTTGACTCTATTTATTGGTTTTGGCTTTTATTGTTATTAACTGGTTTTATTTAATGACTGGCTGGATTTTTGACCACCTTGACAATCCGAACCACCCACTCTGCCTCGAACAGCTAGGTGTCGTGGTGCGTTGAGGA
This sequence comes from Cylloceria caligata, assembly GCA_963942595.1. Classification (NCBI taxonomy): domain Eukaryota; kingdom Metazoa; phylum Arthropoda; class Insecta; order Hymenoptera; family Ichneumonidae; genus Cylloceria; species Cylloceria caligata. The sequence continues at coordinate 50,479,092 of OZ012706.1, read as the reverse complement.
GACAAATTTACGTTACAAATTTGGCGCCCAACGTGGGGCCTGATTGTCAAGGGTTTTATTTGATTGAAAATTTTTTTAAAATAATTAACTTTCTTTTAATTCAAGTTTATTTTATTTTATTTTAATTCTTTCTATTTATTCTAGTTTCTTTTATCTTAAATTTTATTATTTAACAATAGTAATTTTTTTATTTGGATATTTTTACAATTGTTTTAACTGTTTTTATTTCATTAAGGAATTATTGGCATTGTAATATTTGGCAGTATAGTTATCACGCTACACACTGTAGTAAGCCTTGGTGCGACACCCAGTAGACCAAGCTCGCTCGCATTGTCTAGTGCCGCGCTCGAGGCCGGCCGTGTTTACGTTTTTTGTGTGTCGCCGAGTGAGTAACAGTCTTCGATGTTGGAAACTGGTGCTCCCGGCTAATGTAATATTATTTCTCGCTTATAATAAGACTTTGGAATATTATTTGAAATCATATAGAGTCGAGCGAATTTGCGGGTCCCGAGCCTATGTTGGCATTGACTAGAGAGAAGTAATCGTTTTGTGCTATAGTAGATATTGAATTGATTTATTCATTTGTTTTATTTCTTATTATTATTATCACTCTCAATCAATCAATTTTATTGTATTTGTTGGGAAATCAGCTGGCGCACGGCGATCGATAATCGTCGTGCGCCTACCTGTTGCGCTGCTCTAACACGCGTTGTTCGGTTGAGTCGAAGATAGCCGAGGCATGGGCTTCGCGAAGCCGAGGATGTGCCTCGTTGGCACGCCGCGTCGAGCGAGAGGATGTCTCTCTCGCTTGACTTCGGTTTCGCTCACCGGCTATCTCGCTCAACTGACTCCAGCGCCCAACGAAACTTTCATATTCCGCAGCCATATTGGAAATTTTGACACTTTTTCGCACACACCGGCACGAACAGCACGCATCTCCACTTTTCGGACAGTTTTCTTGGTTTTTTGGTACATCGGACTCGCTCAACTTTGCACACCAGGACTCATTTGCTCAAGGTAAGAGTACACTGGCATAATTTAGTAAAAATTCAATGTCAGTGAGAAGAGAAATACGGTGCATCACCACTTTGGCTCACTCGTGGCATGCGCTGCAGCGCATGCAGCATCATGCTCTCCTCACTTGCTTTAGCCGGTATAATTAATACAATTATACCGGTGTGGTCTATTCACTGTACTTCCCTCCAGAAATTCTGCTAGGAAAGTACAGTGACTATACGCGGTTCACTGGTACAGCCTCAATATCTGTTTGCATTGTGCTACGCAGTGCTGATTGCGTAGCTAAGTACACATAAGAAAAGCACTCCTGCAATATACACTGAGAGTGCTCTCATTATTAATTCATTGCAACCACTCTGCAATACACTGCTGAGTGTTTGCAGTGAGTTACGCACACCCATTTTCGCACTCAATGGCATCGGCGTGTCGTGCTGCGTAGCTATTACTACGTTGCACGCACCGCTGTCTCAAGTTTATATTCAGCACACAATTAATATAATTGTGTGCTGCTCACATTATAATGCCAAATTCTAATTACTAGCTCATTTATGTTTTTGCACTCACCAGTCTGAGCGTGTCGTGCAGCGTAGCTATCACTACGTTGCATGCACCGCTTTCTCATGTCAACACTCAGCGCACAATTAATATAATTGTGTGCTGCTCACATTATCTCAGATTATAACTCAATTTGTTTAAGTATGTCATAATTTGTATTCTTTCTAAATTTAACATAATTTGGATTTACCGTCACTTATATTGTTTCTATAAATTATATATTTTAAATTGTATTTTGGGCTACCTGTCGGAAGGTCGAATAAAACCACTTTCTCAACATAACATCTTTGTGTCTGGTTTGATTTTCCTTTTTGCTTCAAGTGAGTTCTCACATTTGTTCACCCAATTCACAGATCAGTCAAGCATCACCGGAAGGAATTCTCAACAGTATTATTATTATTATTATTATTTTCAAATATTTCTTTTCGTTTTTTCATTTATCTCATTTCTTTTTCTTTGGTTTTTTTGTTATTTTATTCTTTATTCCACGTTTCGTGTGACCAGGTGTAAGCTCGCCTTACTAACCTGGATTTATTATTTTTTTTTAGTAATTGGTTTTTTTTTATTATTCTCATTCTTTAATATAAGTTTTTTTTCCCGTCATTTGAACGATCTTATACCGGGCCTGGTCCCGTTAATTGAATATAATTCTTTTAATTCCCCTTCTCTCTGGTTGGCCTTACAGTATAATCCCGGTAGGACTTGCCGCTCCTCGTTATTGCTCTTTTGTTTTTTTTTGTTTGCTAATCTCGTTTGTTTTGTTTTATTGTGTTTCCGGCTGATTGATATAGTTAAAAAATAGTCATTGGTTTATTTATTTATTTTGTTTGTTTTATTAATTCAACTGTCCTATTTTTTAAATTTTTCAAATTTTGTTTATTATTAGTTTCTATAATTTTTGTTATTAGGCTATTTTGTTTCTAGTTAGTGGTCCCGTCCGGATCACTTATTAATTAATCAATCTCCTTTCGTGATTTAGTTGTTTATTTGTTTTTTCTTTGGTTTTATTGTTTTTATTATTGTTATTATTGGTTTATTCGGTCATCTTTATATATATATATATATATATATTTTTTTTTTTCCATTTTTTTTTTTGAAAATTTTATTTTATTCTATTTTATTCTTTCCCTTGAAAAGGATTTTCTGTTAGCGGCCTTGCCGTATAATCCCGAAAAGACTCACCGCTTCTCGGGGACCGACGACATTGTTTTTTTTATTTCGCTAATTTACATTTTGTTTTGTTTATCTTTTGTGTTTTCTTCCAATTTATATTGTGGTAGGATATTTGTTTATTTATTTGATTTATCTGTTTGTTTATTCTTGTTATTTTATTCTAGTGGTCTAATTGTTTATTTATTTGTTGTTCTTTTTGCTTTTGTTTATTTATTTATTTATTTATTTATTTATTTTTCGTTAGTATTATGTGTACACCTTTGCTCCATCCCAATGCATTAATCAAATAAATGAATAAATTGAATAAATGATTTAAATAAATAAAGAAATAAAACAACTAAATAAGTTAAATAAATAAATAAATAAGTAAATAAATAAATATACCCCTTAATTAAACAAATAGGGTAAAGACAAAGATTTGAATGGATCCGGGAAGGCCGCAAAAAAAAATATATCACACGGTAATCTCTCTTCCCCGGATACGAGCTGAAAGACCGTTGTTCGGCAATAACTTGTATCTCCTGTGGAATGGGAAAACGGAATAACACCAAAAAAAAACAAAAAAAAACAAATAATCCAAGCAAGCAAAATAAATAAATAAATAAATAAATAAAAGTAATACGAAAGTAGTATGTGTACACCTTTGCTCCATCCCACTCCTATCCTCACTCCTTTCCCCACCACGCGGCTACCCCCACCACCCCACTTTTCCACCGTCGCGCGACCCACTCTGCTTAACCAGTGTCGGTAACGTGGAGATGATAAAATGAGGTGGTGTGGGTACTTTGGTGAACAAGAAAGACTAGAGATAAGAGCAGGATGGAGCAAAGGTGTACACATACTTGAAAAAAGGAAAAAAATTAGCTACTTACCTCTGTTATTGTTGACGTCCACCTTCCTTCGACGGCGATTTTAAACTCCTGTCTCTCACTATCTCACTCACACAAACACACTCACACACGCTGGCGCGCTCGTCGACACTTGCATAACCTAGCATCGTCTGCTTCAGGAAGCTCGGGCTTCTCGAAGCTCTCGTCCACGTCGCTGCCATCGTACCCGATGTCTATTTCGGCACTGAGGACTCCGAATACCCGCTAGCGTCATAATGAGGATACATTGCGAAAAATACGTTTTTGACTGCGCGATCACGAAGTTGAACACAGACTGAATGCTCAGGAAGCTGCTGGTTGGTATCACGGGGTTTGAAGATAGCAAACCGCCCTCTGAATCATAAGTAAGGTGTCCAGCGCTCTGAATGCAGCGACAGCGGTTTTGCACGTGCGTACCGCTTTGCGCTGTGCTCCTCGCGAAACGCTTGCTTTGCAGTAAAAGGCGCAGAATATGATACCGTACCGCGAGGGACCTCGATTATAATTTATATATAATTATGAAATAAAAGGCGCAGTAAGACGATGTATTTTATTTAAATCACTTTACACATATTTACCGTCGTATGCAACATCCCTGCAAACACGGTAATCTTCGCTCGGAGACTCCTCCGCCGTTAAATTTATTTTTATCACTGTCTGATCGTCGAGAGGCAAAAGCATTGTAATATTCACGCACTAATCTGTCGTTTTTCATTACATTGTCGCTAAAGAGATAATTAAATCGCGACATGGTGAAGCCGCACGACATAAGATGTAGGAATACGATGCAAAATTGTCCACACACATCCGACGTATTGCTCTGTAGCTGCTTAAGGCCGTACCGATAGAACTTGCAGTTACTTCGTAGTCGTGCGATATGTTGCGGTATAACCGGTGGTAGCCCGTAGCTATCAAAGTACATTCCTTTTCCATGATGATCAACGTACATGGCGATCCAATGCTCTCCAGGTCCGTCGTGGTTATCCGTGTTAACTAAGAGTCCGGCAGGTAACGACCATACACGAGGAATTCTGTCAGCCGGGTATACGCCAACGGTTGAAAGTGGTAGATACTAGAGACTCTCGTAGATTTGTCTAGTGTTCATGCTGAACACATAGTCAATGATTAAATGATGACCGATACGCTTTGAAAGACGTATATATATGCAAAATTTATTTCACAGCATCGTCGATCGTGTCACGACTACATGATGAAGATTTCTCCTCTTTCTTATTCTCTTCCTCTTCGTCTGCTTGATCAAACAGCCATGTATGATTCTCCTTTAAACGGGTGCTCGCGAAGCCAATTTTTTATTTGGAAAGCCTGGCGCATTGCACAATGCAAAGACGCTGTATCGTTTATCATAGCGTGTCTGAAGCCTTTTCGCAAAGATTTCGGCATAAATGTGTACGATGGGGCGCCCTCCTCATCCTCCAGGTTGGAAATTTCACGACTCGTGATATCGCAAAGAAGTATAGCCTTCCCGTGACCGCGAGTATAGATACGTCTTGATTTTCGCGAAATTTCACGCAAGTGAGCGTATGCCTGTTTACAGCTCACATCGCCCTTGTACAACTCCAGACCGTGAAAATATTTCGAGAGAAAATTATTCTGGCTTCTCAAATGCTGTGGTAATTCGGCAAAGTGACACGGCGGTGCGACGATCCAATGAGCAGAGTACGGTCTATCCACTGCTACCACGGCTATTTCTTTCGGAATAAATTCCGAGTCTTTGCAACGCATTCCCTGTATATTCACGACGATATCCATTTTCACCTCTAATCCGTACAGATGCTCGAGTACGACTGATTAGTTACTCACAGACACGCTTCTACGTCTCTTAACACGAAATAATTTTATGCCGACATCAGCACATTTTTCGCTTATCCGGTAAAATCCACCATTACTTGCCGAGAGGCATCAATTTCAAGGACATTATCATATTCCGCGTAGACTACACAATTTATCGTTGAAATAAGCGCATCTTCAAATCGTACCTCTATTCTCACACTACCGTGCTTTATTAAATTCCAATGTGTATTGCTGTTCGCCGAAAGATGTCAAATCAAAAGCAAACAGACAGTATCCATCCCGATAATTATCGCGATCGATCGAATAACCATCGTTCAAGAAATGTATTCCAGTTCCCGAAAACAACGTTTGAAAACCATCCACATATAGATGATTTTAGGTGAAATCAGGTTGTAACGGTTTCGAGGGTATTTGAGCACCATCTACATACAACGAAAGATAATTTATCTTGTAATTTTGGAAATTTTATGGATTCATACTGAAGTCGCCTTTAAACGCTTTGTTATCGATAAAACCGATAATTATACGCTTCGGCAATTGACCTAACACGATATTATTGATAATCTCTCCATGAACACCAGAGTGTATTGAAACGGCTTTTACCTCGAATCTCGTAAGAGGATATTTAGCCGTAGATTTTGCCAGAGTTCTAGCATGCGAGAGCAGCACACCAGGAGCTATTTTTGTTCTATGAACGAGAATCGATGCCTCGAGAATCTTTGAGCCGCATTGACCATTCTTTGTATCCCCCACAAGATAAAATGAATCTCTAGACAGCACCAACCGTAGTCGCATCTCGACGCCGTTTAATAGGAACCGCTCCTGATTTAATATATCGCAATGCAGATGGCCGAGCAAGTCTTCAGTTTTTTCGACATTTAAAAATTGTTTTCTCTTCACAAGACCCGGATTTTCCGATGTTATATCATCCATTTTTCATGGGGGAATCGTCATACCAGAGAACACTCGTGAGATGCGAATTTTTTGCTGCTGGATCGTAATTCAAAAGTGTTTCTATGTACGCTCGATAAGCGTAAGCATGATTTGGAGGTGAAACTAATTTTTGATTCAGGTATACATCCACCTGATTAAACATCGAATGCAAGAGATTGTTTACACGGCCGGCACTTACATTCGATACTGTACCCGCGGCATTTTCCGCAGTAGGAGATGTTATTTGCACTCTCAGACTAAGCATAATATGCGCGAGATCGATATACTCATCACCCCGTCCAGGAATAACAAATTCAATCGGTGAATCATCTGTTAGCGAAGATATTGGTTTGCAATACACCCACTTGGAGCCTTAGATAGTAGTTTGCGTCGGTGGGAGTGGAGAAATTCAAGTTCCGATTTAAGGCACTCGCACGAGTGCGCATGTAGAAAAGCCATCTTGTTTCAGCTATCCAAAAATATCTGCAACTGTTCGTTGACGAGTCTTCTTTTTCTTCTTATTGTTCTTATTATTCTTCTACTTCTTTATTACTTTTCTCTTTATTACACTTTTATTTTTACGGGAGATACGTCGTGGTTTACGTTCGTCCGATGAATGAGGAGTTCGCGAAATTTTGCGCTTTTTATAACCAGACCCCCGCATGCGAGTGTCAATTTTTTCAGAGGCTTTGCATTTGAGATTACTGCCTGATTCTCTCGCTCTCTCGCGAATAGCATCTTTCACAGCTATATTTCTATCGAGGATATCACCGGCTACGTTTACACCAGCGCGCAATGCCTCTCTACCAACTGCTTTAGCGCCCTTCTTTAAAAGTGGTAACACTCGACGAAACAGGCCCCCGAGAAAGCTGCCGATACCGTGTCCTCGTTGATTAGGTGTTCCGATATAAACATGGCTAATTCCGCCGTACCCGCGACGGCCCCATCCGTGCTGCACACTGTCAATATCATCCATAGCGATGTAATCAATCGTGGGACCTTTTGAAATGTAGTGTCACAGTCAACGTTCCTTGCTCGAATGGTATAGGATCCCCAAATTCGTCTCTTATATCGATCTCGATAGCGTGTAAATTATTGCGCAAGAGAGGTATATATCGCGACGTTGAAAACGATTTAATTTTTATCGAACTATACTGACAGTCATCAGTATTAATAGGGACAACTCGTAAGAGGGGTGTTTGTACATCGCCTGTAATATAGCTCTCGCAGATATCTGTGTATAGAAACATGCTACCTGGTATAGCACCGGTGACAGATGCTGGCCTCGACCCTGTGTATTCACAATGCGGCTCTATCATTACAGACCTACAAGCCTCTTCCGAGAATCTTAAGAGCCCCGCGATAGCGGGTGATACGCGAAAGTCATGGTATCGTAGATCGTCGCATACGCGGGCCACTTCGATCTGCCCGCTCGGAAGTGATTTAAAGCGCAAATGACCGGCCACGTGAGGTAGCTTATTTATACTCTCCAAAAGAGCGTCTATAGAGCGATATACACCAGGTGGAACTTGGTCTCTATCAGAGCGTCTCCGTGTTAAAAGATTTAAACCCGATAAATCATAATCACCATCCTCAAAAGTTACGAGATTTCCTACAGTAGGAACATGTAAAAGAGTCATCGGATAAGCAATTTCCACAAGAGAAACAGACCATTCTCCGTGCAAACGTGTCTGACGCGGTAGTTTTGTAATAAATTTTGTCGTCGTATTATTCGGAAAATACTGCATACTACTGTTGCTCGGTAGTACGACAAAAAAAGAGCTATCCTTGGAGCTCATATTTATCAGGGACGGTGATTCCGTGCGTTCTTCCTCTTTGTCCTCTTCTTCTTCTCTTTCGTCTTCTCAGATGACGGAGGTACTCGTTCTCGCGATAATTCTGCCTCGTAGAAAATACCGCCGATAGTCTCGTTATTCAGATCGTGTAAAATATACACGAATGGTTCTCGATTCACCGATATTCGTTGAATCTTGAATAATTCGTTACTCCAACCACGCTCATATCCTTTCACGAAAGCTGCTTTAGCTGTACTGATACGTATCAAGTCACCGACGCTGTATTTAGGCTTTTTAATTTTGTTCGCGTTACGCTCGTAACGCCGTGCTAAATTGTCTCGGGCTATAGAGGCATTTTCGAGGGTTACTTCGCTCGGAGGAATACGCGTTCCGCTGTGTCTAGTGTGACTATAAGCATATAAAATTTTTTGTAAAACATCGCTGTAACACTTATTTCGCGTGTATGTAAAGTAGCGCCACATTCACTCTTTTATTGTTCGATTAAAGCGTTCGGCAATCGAGGCTCTTATATCAGGGTTACGAGCAGCGCGAAAATCGATATTCTATTTCTTGAGAATTCGCTGAAACGGAGCGCCGATAAATTCTTTGCCTCGATCAGTTTGCAATTGCTGCGGGCGACGATTGTCACTGCGCGCGAGTATGCGTGTGAGACCGCGGGCCACATTTGCGCTCGTTTTGTCACGCAAAGCCTCGACCCACTCGTATTTGCTCAACACATCGATAACAACAAGCAGATACGCGTACCCATCGTTGTACGTGGCTATCGAGCGAAGATCAGCTAAATCAGCCTCGCATACATCGTCTATATTACTCACGCTGTACGTACGACGGGGAAATCGTCGTCGCACGAGGCGATGCATGTTATATGAATCCTGTGTCTCGAGCCATGGTAAAACATTTTTTCGCGCTACTCTTCGATCCACCTGGGCCAAATTTTTCGCTCGAGAATAGGAAGCAGGACGAGCGATGTCATAATAGATTTTTTGAAGAATTTTCATAATTTTAGCGATGACCAGTTAAATGGATTCTTTTTCTTTTTCTTTTCTAACTGTGTGGGGGGTTGATATTCTGCTTGTGCGATGTTTTGCAATTGCTAAAAGCAAAATAAGACGCCGCTGCGGTGTCGAGGATGATGTAGGTGTAGGCTCGTGTAGTAACTCGGGATTGCCGATAAATTCGCGTGGCATCTGTATCGCTCGCAGGAGTTTGGCAAAGTGAGATCGTCCGATGGGTTTCTCGCGTTTTCTAGCTCGCATAGCATCGTTAACAAGATCAACGATATTGGAATTTGAAATTTTTCTACCGTCTATAGAAACAACACCATTACGATCCCATGTCATTTTTTTATCAACGGCGCTGCGATGCAAATTGTGAAGCAACGATATTGCTTTAGATTTAAATTTTTTTGGTACGCTATCGATAATAAGTGTGTCATTGAGTCGAGATTTAACTTTGTTCATTAAAACGTCGTCGGATTTATTCTCGTGACTATCGAGTATTGCTATTTTTCGTTTTGATGAAATATTCGGTACTGCATTATCGTACTCGACCATATGAATATAACGCTGTAAAACCTGCTGGTACGCTATCCATTTCTCTCTCTCGCTCTTATAAAAGTGAGAGTTTAGAATTTCACTTAGCTCAGAGTCGAGGCGCGATAATGGCGTACCGGTAGTCTGTACGGAGGGCAACGGGTCTGCACTAGTAGTAGTAGTAGTAGTAGCAGCAGTAGTGGCGAGTCAAGCGAGACGATGTATGTTATCATGAGGTATAAGTACCATCTTTCTGGCATATTCTATGGCTCGTGTAGGCCAAGACAGGCACAAGAAGCAACTTGAGAAATCCGACACAGTGCTCGACGATGATCTTCCTCTTACCGCTCCAATTTCCCCGTTTGGCGGCTAGCCCACGAAGAATTGTCGCGTGCCTCCGAAGATGATTCTTTTGCACGTTGTTCAGACTCACGTTTCCCTGTAAAACGTTTAGAGCACACTCGCATATACAGCATACGAGCGCTACATCTGCTTTGCGCAAAATTGCACGTCGTTGCTTTTGCTTCAGATAACACAGCGCTTGCAATATAATTATTTGCTTTTTATCGAGAGGTCCGCGCAACGCCATTACAAGCGCATTACTGGTACATCGCGCGTCGCATCGCGAACTTTTATTGCTTTCTGAGGCACGTAAACGTAATGGTATTGGTCATCGGGAAATATACAGGCGCGAAATCGACAATTATCATGCGTCGATTGTTTCAAGTCGAATAATAGATAGCCGTGCGGTGCAGTCGTTGCATCGAAATATACCTCCTGCAAAAATCGCGGATGCTCGGGACATACCTGACGGGCTAGGTGCTGAATTCGTGCGCGATCTCGCTGATTTTTGAAGACAACGATATAATTAGCGTTTAAGGAGATATCGCGCTGCCCGTGACCCTGATGGAAGAGATTTTGCGTGATGAAAATGACACTGAGATTTTTATGATGGCTACCCTTGGTGAAAAGATCGACCACAGTATTGTTGGATGCCTCGCGCATTAGATCGTCAATGACCACAAGTTTAGGTCTTGCGTCATTCGAGTAGTCTACTGCTTGCGGTAAACCATCGCGATATTCGATTTTATCACCGTACTCTGAATACCCGGACTGCCACTCTGAGTAATAAAAAAGTATACGCTCGAACGGGACATCCGTCATTTCGCGCATGTATTTAAAGAATTTTTTTACAAAATATGTTTTACCACAACCCGTAGGACCACTTATCACAGCTGTCCATGGATGTTTCCAACGTGTATCCATATCGATAAGTGTCTATCAAAATCAATCAGCTGACTTTTAAATAAGCTTATATCGCGACGGCGACGGCGACGGCAGCGGCGGCGGTGGTGGCGGCGACCCCGCGGCATCAGCTATTTTCGCGGCCTTAACGAGCTGATAAGACGCGGCGCGCCTGCACTAGCTGATGAGGCGTGGTCCCTCGGTATAAGCTGGTGTTTACGCCCTATGTAAATTAAATAACGATAGTTTTTATATTTCTCACAAATAAAACTATATTTTTATTTCACTATGCATTAATCTCTATGTGCAAATTTTACGAATCATCAAATTCTAAACAGCAATATTATATCCACGGATGTAGCACGAGAAAGTCAGAACAAAAGGAAACACTCGATGAGAAAGACGGGACAAAAGGAATCAACGATGAGAAAGTCAGAACGAAAGGGAACGGTAGAGAGATAGCAGCTACTGCTACGAATAGCAGCACAAAAAGAACGAGCCGACAACGGTTTTATACATAATAAATCAATATATATATTGTTATGCCGGTACCGAGTAATTGGCTTATTCGGTAGTCGGTATAATATTAAAAGTTATTATTTTTTGGGATCGTTTGCCGATAAGGAGATGGATCTCGAGTAAAAGATGGAAGCGCGACTTTATATAAAAGGAAGTATTTATTATAAGCAACGGTAACTTTCCGTTGCCTATTTATATATCAAAGTAAGAAGTACAATAATGCGTTGTTTCGAGTATTGAACGAGGAACCAACCGTTCTCTTTTCAATCTAATTTAATACTGTCTTTTCGTAAAGCAGTTGCTAACTGTCTTCACGAAAATCCCTTAGTTTGCGTTTTTAGTGTTAGCCTATCGTCGAACGCCAAGCGAGTCGCCTCATGCTGCGTCGGCGTTCCTGGTGTCGATCGTACGATCGGGCATTGGACTTCGTTTCCTGTCTTGAACGAATTCCAATGTTACTTTGCTATGGAATATTCCCGAATATACGAAGTACGAATATTCCGCGGCACAACATCCCTCCCCCTTAAAAGGAAAAATTTTTTCTTTAAAAAATTTTTTCTTCAATTGGTTTCTCGTTTGAAGTTATATAACAATACAATAAAATTTTTCATTTTTTTATTTGTAACGATGAAGTTTTTCCTTTTGCTTCTTATCATTTTTCGTGCCGAGCGAGTCGTTCTCGGTTGGGGGGACGGGTGCATAACCTGGCCAGCTCGGATCGCGGTTGCTCTTCTGGCTGTTGTCGTCCGATCGGCTCGAGGTTGATGTTTACCTCGGCTGTTGCCGGGGTCGTTGCCTCGCTTGTCCTTGTTGGTCTTCGGTTTCGTTGATACCTATAACATTTAAACAGAACATAGCCAACCAAGGCTATTGGCGCTACTGCACCCAGTGAGTAAAAACTCAGATTGTGGATGTGTTGCATCCCGTCTCCGGCAGTATTGAGGTTGTCCATGATTTGGTCGGCTCGAGCTCCGAGCTTTTGAAGCTCTTCCGGGTCTCGCAGCACGCTCTGTAATGGAATTGTCCTCTCGGTCTGCGTAGGGGGTGCCTGAACTTCAATTTCCGTTAATTTTAAACTGAACGACGGGAGGTAGTTTTTTCGGATGATCTGCGATGTTCGCCCGATGGTTTTGATGCTGAAATCTCGGGCGGTTACTATACATACGCCTACCAAAGCCAGTATTCCCGTATTATTTAACATTTTAAGCCGAGTGGGATTTTTCCCACAATTTCTCTAGGGTTGGCGCGACGTATAGCTATCACCCTTGCTCTTGCATTAGAACGATGAGGAGATTGGTTAGTTAGATAACCCTTTTCGCGCATTTTTCGCCGTTATCTGTCTCCATTTTCGCTGTAGGCCTTTCTGTGCTCTATTCAGCGTTGGGACTAGATTGTCTACGCGTGCCTTCTTCCTCACTCTGAGGCTCATTAACATGTGTATATCAACCGAATAGAGTGTGCGCGGTATTCTTTTTACACTCTACGCCGAGCACTATCCTGTGTCAGTATTATTACGCTATACATTTTTCGTGGTGCTTTTCTGGCACGGTCACAGTATTCCGTCCCCTCCGGATTGCGTAATGAAATGGTTTTGTTCAATATATTTTTCCGATATGTATACGCTCTTTTTTCAGTTGATAAAATTAGGTCTCCTAAGACCTCTTCTATTTCATTGGAGCTCCCTACCCTGCATCCTGAGGGGCTCCTTCCCACATTTATTTTCTAGCTAATATTTAGTTTTAACTAGCTATAAGTATTCGAATTCCTCAATTCCTGAGCTATTAGTGCTCGATAAAGAGCTTCAGGCGGTTTGCGTGCACCGCCTGGATTTTACGTCCCTTCCGGACCACGTAGTTGACGGGGGGCCACTTCTCTATTATTTCGTGAGGACCCATCCACTTCGGGGTCTTGGCGACCGCCCCCTTCGCACCGTCTCGTCACGGAAGAGTACGCGTTCGCCGACGCGGTACTCCTGCACCTGTGCGCCATGGTCGTATGTAGTCTTCGACCGTCTTTTCGCGCCTTCCAGGTTGTCTCGTGCTACAGTCCATGCGGCGCGTAATCGCTCGCGTAACTCGTGGACGTAGTCATCGTAGGCATAAGTGCTGCGTGGTTCTTATTTCACGGCGGTCGGCAATTCGGCCTCGCGTCCGTACACCACCACGTAGGGCGACAGTCCGGTCCCCGTATGTGGAGTGGTGTTGTACGTGAACATCGCATACGGCAGCCACTCGTCCCAATTTCCTTGATCCCCATTTATAAAATTTTTCAGATATTCGCGAGGGTGCGATGCGATCTTTCTAGCGCGCCATTTGATTCCGGATGGTAGGCCGTCGTTTGTATCTTCTTGATTCGGAGCAGTCGACATATCTCTTTGAAGGTCGAGCTGAGGAAGTTCGTGCCTTGATCCGATAATATTATTTCCGGTGTCCCGTGCCGGCAAATCAATTCTTCTACGAGCGCCTTTGCTACTGTCGAAGCCTCTTGGTTCTGCAGTGGAATCGCTGCGCTGTACTTGGTAAGTGCGTCTTGAATCGTAAGTATATATTTTTTCCCGTTGACGCTTTCCGGTAGCGGTCCTATGATGTCGACCGCAACTTTTTCAAATGACCTCGATGGGTTGTCCGTTACTACCATCGGCACTCGTTCCCTTTTCCTGATTTTATTCTTTTGACAGGATTCGCAAGACGATATATAATTCTCTAGATCTCTTCTCAGGCCGGGCCAGTTGTATTTGGTCCGAATTCGATGTAACGTGCGCTGTATACCTTGATGCCCTCCTATGGGGGTGTCGTGATATTCTCTAATTATTTTCTGGCGGTCATCGGCAGAAGGAGTGGCTACGCCACTGCGGCAGTCGCTATACTCTTTTATCGCGCTGTCTTCATCCGCGCTGCAGGAAGTTCGTGGGCTACGGGCCCCGCCGTGCCTCGCTTCCTCAGCAGGCCTTTGCGGTGCTCTGTCCGCAGTTTCTTCGCTCGGTGTGCCCACCGGTAGCTCCGCCGTTGGGTCGCTCTCTGTCTCGAGCGGCCTTGCAACGTTTACTTTTCGCGGCCTTCCACGCTTCGCGGGTCCGCCATACTGTGCTGGGCCCGCTCTGTCCTTGTCAGCGGTGCTCGCAGTCTTACCAGTGGCCTGCGTATGTAGCTTGCGTGGTCTACCCCTTCCCCGTCCGCACGGCTTTTCGGCGGGGCTGTGGGGTTCAGTGGAGCGTTCTGCAGGCACGCTGCGGAACTCTCTATCCTCTTCTGGCGCATTGGCCAGCGCGGCCTCTCTCTCTGCCACGCTGCTAGGTTGGCCCGGGGTATTCTCGGCTCTCCGCTTTGTGCGGCTGTCCGTACCCGGGCGCTTGCTGTCCTCGTCTCGCTCGCGGGCGAGCTCGACCTCTCGCCCCAGCGAGCTACCATGGCTATACGGGGTATCTTCGGCTGTCCACTTTGTGCGGTCTTTCGTTGTGCCTACTTGCCCCGTCGTGCCGTCCTCTTTCGACACACGGACTTCGTTCTTCGCTCTCGCTTGGGCCCTCGTATAAGGCATATTCGACTTAGCGCATCTCCATTCGTATTGCGCTTTCCTGCCTTGTGCTCTACGTTAAACTCATGTTCCGCCAATTTAATTTTCCAACGCATCAATCTCGAACCTGGGTCCTTTACTCCGAACAGCCAGGTGAGCGGTTGGTGGTCCGTCACTACTGTGAAACATGCACCTTAAATATATGGCCCGAATTGAGCTAGGGCCCATATTATAGCGAGTAGCTCTTACTCCGTGTGTTACTATGTCGACGAGTTATAGTGGTTGCCTTGGGTATCCTCGACTCTCCGCTTTGTGCGGCCGTTCGTATACCCGATTGCGCTATCATTCTCTTTTTTGTGGGACTGTCTTTCCTGTCCCACTTGGGCTCGTGCGGTCGCATATATACGACTCTGAGCATCTGCATCAGTATTTCTTTTTCCGGCTTTATACATTTTACCGGACCCATGCCCCGATTTTACGGTCTTCCCAGGCAAGGGTTGCGATCCTAGGTCCTTCGATACGACCTTAAAGGGTGCGCGATCTTGCACCTCGTGCGTGCGCTGTCGCTTGTTTCCTCGTAGTTGGAATACACCGTTGTATTCGCACACTATTCCTGCGCGAGCTGCTTGCTTTTCACTGCTGGGGGGCACCAAGTCGGACTTCCGTTGGCGCTGCGCAAACCGTTTGGCCTTCTTTCCCGTGCTCTCTGAGCTAACGCGCAGTGCCTTGACCTGGCGGCTACGTACGGTCTTCGCTATCTCCAACGGCTCGCATGTCACCGTCGGCTGTTGCACTTCCCCGTCGTGTTTAGGAACATTTGCAGCGTTGTTTCCTTCTGCTTGCACGCAGGTCTCTCCTGGACAGTTAGCGTATTCAGTCTCAGTGCGCCTAGCGCGTTCACGCCTGCAGTGGCTGGATCTGGCCCCGCAGTTACCATATTTTTTGCATCTTTGTAGCCTGCATTTCTTGGCTGTCGGGGCGGCTGCGTTGGCTCGCTTTTATTTTGCGACAGTCTCTTCCGGCAGTCCTTCTACATGTGGCCTTTCTTCTGGCAGTAATTGCAGGTTATTTCCACATTGTGGATTAACTTGTTTTCACTGGGTACTGGTAGGCTTACTCGTTCCGATCTGCGGGTGCAGTCTCGAGCCATGTGTCCAGTGATTCCGCAGGTGAAACAATTTTCGCTCTGCCGGGATGATGCGCCTTGGGACCTTCTGGGGTGGCTTAATACTCCACCTACCCCTCCCTTTGGCTGCACCATATTCGTGATCTCGATGGCTCCTGTAACGGACTCGTGGAGGGTGGCGTAATTACGAGATCTCACCAGAATTTGGACCTGCCCATGCAGTCCATTTTCGAAGTTGGCCTGGGCGCTCTTCCGTGTCATTTTTTCGACGATGCGCATCTCCAACATCGAGGTGGCTTCCTTGCAGAGTTTTTCTATTATATCGACGGTGATACGCTCAGTCCTGGCGGCGTATACCGCGATGTCCTCACCCTGGCCCTGCCGGAGGGAGTTGAACTCTACTTGTAACACAGGCAACGACTTCCGCTTTCCGTACAGGGCCTCCAGCTCGGTTTTAAGCTGCGCTACCGAGAGGATGACTTTATGCTTCATCTCTCTGGACGCCCTTCCCTCAAGCTTGCTGCTGAGCACCAGTTCCAACAGGATGCCGTCGAAGCGCTTTATGTTTTTCAAGGCCAGCCCCAGGTCGAGTGTCCGACTCGGTGTTCCCGACACCCTCCGTTGTTCCCTCTGGAACACGGGATCCGCAGGGGGATAACCCGATTCCTCAAATCGGGTTTGCCTCGACCGCGGACGTGGTATCGGACGTTCTTCCAACCCTGTATTTCCCAGCCTCCGCGATAGTTCGGCGTTTTGCTCTCATAGGGACCGGATGAGTTCGTACTCGTCCGCACCTACCTCGTTGAGCGTGTCCACCAAGTTCCGTCTCGCCGACGGTGTTTCGGCCTCCCTGAGTTCGCGATCGAGTTCGCGTTGGCCTCTATCGTGCTCGCGTTGCAGCCTCTCGCACTGGCGTCGCGCTCTTTCCAGTTCGCGTTGGCTTCGGTCGACCGCTTCCAACCGATCGCGTACTCTCGCTGGTACCGACCGGGCTGTCGTACCGGTAGCTGCTGAAAAACCTACACGATCTATAGTTCGCATGTTTTCTATTTCCCGCTCAACCATTTCCTCGGTGATGTGCTCGGGAGTTCGCTCGCCAGTAGCCATATTAAACACGTCGTCGCTACCGTCGCTGTCGAAATCCCCGAACGACGCACCCCTACGTGGGTTTAAGCCGAACTGGGCCGTTAGTCGGTCTGCAAGGGCCTCTTGTCTCGTCGAAGGGATTCGCCTCGACGGCGAGAGCTCGAATAGCGCCCTGCGCGCTTCGTAAACGATGTCTCCTACTGCCGCAGCTAAACCGGCTGTAGGGGCTACCCCTGCACCAGGCAACGTTGTCTCTAGCGAGTTGCCCCTATGCCTTGATCGGGCTCCTCTCGATTCTGACATGTTTGCTAATTTCTCGGCGAACTCTACTTTAAAATATTCCCACAAAATCTCAAGAGAAATATATATCTAGTGGAATATTTTCCCAAATATCGGTTCTACGCTGGCTTTGGCAAAATTATTAATTTTGTTTTCAAAATTTTTAAATATTTGTCCTATCTGGCTTCAGTTTATCGGCTATATGTATAAGTATAATGTAACCGCCACTTACAGATAGATGATCTGGAAGATTGTCCTTTCCATACTGTTGTTCTCGGGTGCCGTTCCTCCGGTGCTGTAGACCTGTTGTCTCGTAGCTTCCCTCGACGGCTGGTCCAGTTATCCTCCCTGGTACCGTTGACCCGTATCTTCGTTGGTTCCTGGGTTCGTCCTTGGTGCATCGCCAACGATTGCGCGACGGCTTCTTTTCGAGTAGCTGCTGTGCGTACTCGGTTGCACACTTTGTGCGGTTTTCCGCGACTTGACGTGACACCGTCAATCGGGACTTTAAACGGTTGACCGATACGTCACCCCGCACCGACGTTCACTTTGCGTCTTCGCGTTAGATTAGTCGGGTTTTCACGAACTACACTGGTGTCCTTGCACGTGTCGTAGTCGTCACTTCAGAGTATTCTCAACTTTGTCCAAAACACTTTTGTCCTAATAAATCACGAATCACTTAACTTCGGCAGATCCCACCGCTGCCACCAAATGTTATGCCGGTACCGAGTAATTGGATTATTCGGTAGTCGGTATAATATTGAAAGTTATTATTTTTTGGGATCGTTTGCCGATAAGGAGATGGATCTCGAGTAAAAGATGGAAACGCGAATTTATATAAAAGGAAGTATTTATTATAAGCAACGGTAACTTTCCGTTGCCTATTTATATATCAAAGTAAAAAGTACAATAATGCGTTGTTTCGAGTATTAAACGAGGAACCAACCGTTCTCTTTTCAATCTAATTTAATACTGTCTTTTCGTAAAGCAGTTGCTAACTGTCTTCACGAAAATCCTTTAGTTTGCGTTTTTAGTGTTAGCCTATCGTCGAACGCCAAGCGAGTCGCCTCATGCTGCGTCGGCGTTCCTGGTGTCGATCGTACGATCGGGCATTGGACTTCGTTTCTTGTCTTGAACGAATTCCAATGTTACTTTGCTATGGAATATTCCCGAATATACGAAGTACGAATATTCCGCGGCACAACAATATATATTTTTAATGTATTGTACACAGTAAATATGATGCATGAAATTAGACAAAAAGATTATTTTTAAATATCGCGAATTGTGAAATACGCTAATTAGTATGAAGCAAAAAAGTATATAGTTTTACAGTTGAATTCGCGATATTTTAAAATTTTGTATACAGTAGCGGACAAAAGTTTAAGACGGAGAGGAAAAAAAAAGTAATCCTTCATTTTTTTATGAAAAGAATTGACTCAGTGAATTTTTTTTTGTATTAGCTAATTAATCATTAATTCATATATTTATTACATAAATTCAATTTTGCGCGTAACAACATTAGATACAATAAACAAAGAAAACATAAATTTGTTTGATATCTTCGGGGACAAAAGTTTAAGACTATACGTAAAAAAATATTTTTTGGTAGAAAATATACAGATATTTTTCTCCCTTCAATACTTTGTCCACAGTCCATTATTTTTTATCACATCAGCACATCTTTGAGGCATTGAATCAATTAATTTTTTGCAGTCGTCCACAGTTGTTTCATTCCACGTTTTTTCAACCAAAGAGTACAAATCGTCAAAATTTTTTGGTTTATTTCTTTGAACCCTTCTTTTTATGGTACACCATAAGTTTTCAATTGGATTTAAATCCGGCGACTGCGACGGCCACGGTAATAAAGTGATTTTTTCATCTTGAAAAAAACTTTTCACTACCCGAGCCGTATGCTTTGGGTCATTATCTTGTTGATAAATAAAATTATCACCCATATTTTCGTAGGCATACGGTAACATAGTATTTTTCAATATATCCAAGTATTGAAAACGGTCCATGATTCCATTAATTCGGCGTATTGGTCCAGGACCATTGCGAGAAAAACATGCCCACACCATTACGTTTCCACCTCCATGCTTAACTTTCGGTAAAACACATCGAGGATTTAAATCTTCGCCAATTCGACGTCTTACATACAGTATCCCATCAGAACAAATTCGGTTGAATTTGGATTCGTCCGAAAATAGCAGATTTTGCCAATCCTCACTTGTCCAATGCCGATGAGCCTTAGCAAATTGCAGTCGTAATTTTTTATTCTTTTTACTGAGCATCGGCTTCTTCCGTGGCTTTCGTGCTTTCAAATTGAATTCGTCTAATCGTCTTCGGACAGTTCTTAGACTAATTTGTGCATTATTATTACTGGATATTTCAGCTCTGATATCGACTGCTGAACGAAAACGATCTCTCTCGCTTAATCGATGAATCCGACGATCCAGCGTTGGCGTGGTTTTCCGCGGTCTACCGTTTTTTGGTCGATCAAAATAGTCCCCAGTCTTCACAAACTTGTACCACGCTTGCTTACAAGAAATTTCTGATCGATTCATTTGAGTTGCAATTGAAGAAAATGTCTTATTTTGCTTCCGTAGAGACACGATTAGTTTTTGTTCAGTTGATGACAAATTACGGGCTTTACCCATACTCTTTTCGTACGTAATTAAACTTAAGACACTGGATGATACACCACAAACTATTTACAGTATTAATATATCAAATTATTGCGTGGATCGACTACGGGTATCTTGTTCGACAGATCGTCTTAAACTAATGTCCGCTGTTTACAGATGGTTGGAAGAAAAAAAAATTGTATAATCTATATTGTTTACATTTGACGACCGAGACTTCTACATTATGAAGGTCAAACGTACACATGTATTGTAAAAAAACAACAAGCCGAAAGAAACGTTAGTACTTGTATGACAGATCTATGAACCAAATTGTAATTCATCGTCTTAAATTTTTGTCCGCTACTGTATATATATGTAAGGAAAGTATACTTTCCTTGGATTTGGAACCGCCAGATGGGGCGACGATCACGAGGAATGCGGCAGTAACACGCGAGAAAACACAGGTGCAAGAGACAGTGATAATAGTAAACTTTAATTGACTGTGAATAGTTATAATTAATAATTGTTAAAAAAACAGCGAATAAAATCTCGTTTCCCTTGTTCACAGAAACATATTCTAGTTTACTCTTACTCCGAATAATCGTCCGTTATAAAACGACAATTTCTATTTACGATGGCAAAGAAACTGCAATTCGCATTTAAATAACCTCGATTACAACAC
Source organism: Cylloceria caligata (assembly GCA_963942595.1). Lineage (NCBI taxonomy): Eukaryota > Metazoa > Arthropoda > Insecta > Hymenoptera > Ichneumonidae > Cylloceria > Cylloceria caligata. The sequence goes on along the minus strand of OZ012706.1, from coordinate 50,458,307 downwards.
AGGACAATAAGAGAAAAATGTTGCCTGAAGCTGAAAGATTTGTGAGTAACCATATTGAATTGACAAAAACAGAGAATTATAAAAGAATAAAAAAAAGCCTGAATCAAAGAGGCCAAGAAAGGACAATTTGGATTACATGCACGAACGAAATGGAGAAAACTTATTTCGACCAAGACGATAATAAAGGGTGGTTAAGTTTTAAGGGCCGATGTTGATTTTGAATAAAACACAAATTATTTAGGAAATTATTGTTAATTCTTTTTATTATGATAATATGGTATGGTTCAATTATGTATGGAACAAAATATCGGCCAAATGGCTGCCGCGACCTCGGCTGCACACCTCCATCCGTTGGTCCAAATTTTCGATGACGCTTAGGCATAATTGAGGTTCTATGCCGTTAATGTGCCGAATTATCTCATCCTTTAGCTCTTGAATTGTTGCTGGCTTATCGACGCACACCTTTTCTTTCAAATAACCCCAAAGAAAGAAGTCCAACGGTGTCAAATCACATGATCTTGGCGGCCAATTGACATCGCCACCACGTGAGATAACACGGCCATTGAATTTGTCGCGCAAAAGAGCCATTGTTTTGTTAGCTGTGTGGCAAGTGGCACCGTCCTGTTGAAACCACATATCGCCCACATCCATATCTTCCAATTCGGGCCATAAAAAGTTCGTTATCATCTCACGATAGCGAACACCATTCACAGTAACTGCCTGACCGGCCTCATTTTGGAAAAAATACGGCCCAATGATGCCGCCAGCCCATAAACCGCACCAAACAGTCACTCTTTGTGGGTGCATTGGTTTTTCGACAATCACTCTTGGATTATGATTCGCCCAAATGCGGCAATTATGCTTATTGACGAATCCACTGAGGTGAAAATGTGCCTCATCACTGAAGATGATTTTCTTCGAAAATTGATCATCCACTGTTGCCATTTCTTGCCACCATTCTGACCATTGACGACGTTTGGAATGGTCAAGAGGCTTTAGTTCTTGAGTCAATTGCACCTTATAAGCGTGTAAATGCAAGTCTTTATGCATAATGTTCATCAACGACAAGCGTAAGAGGTGCAATTGCTAGGCACGACGACGAGTTGAGGTGGACGGCTCTTTAGCCACACTATCGCGAACAGCAGCAATATTTTCTGCAGTACGAGCTGTACGAGCATGCGCTGGTGTTTTAATATCTCCTACAGACCCGGTTTGCTCAAATTTTTGCACGATTTTTCCGATTGTACGCACATTTGGACGATTAAATTGACCAAAAAAATCACGAAGTGCTCGATATGCATTTTGATTTGAACGCCCATTTTCATAATAAGCCTGAATAATTTTAACGCGTTGTTCGATTGTGTATCTTTCCATGGTTCAAATTGAGTTAGTCTGAAATTGAGAAATGTCAAATGAAATGCAGAAAAAAACTTGACGTTTAGGTGTGGTTCACATTCAACAACGGCCCTTACAATTTAACCACCCTTTATAATATTCAACGATTTGTATCTAGACCAGACAGCGGAAACAAGTACAGTAGAACCCACACAAAAGAAAGAAAACCAACTAAATTTGAAACACATAGCAGAGAGGTTTATGATCGAAAGATTTGTGTGTAAACACTCAAATGCAAAACAATGGTTGGAGACATTTGAGAGAGAATGTAGAAGATTTGAAATCAGTCAAGATAATACAATGATTGAGATACTAAGACTATTCCTGGACAAGTCATGTTTGGACTGGCACTCAGCAACATTAACAACATTGACAATGGAAGCTAAATGGTCGGAATGGAGAGAGAAATTTTTGGAGTCATTCGCAGACAAGGGCTGGAATACAGGAACGTATGCTATATTCTACAGATATAAAGAAGGTTCATTGATGGAATATGCTATGAGGAAGGAGAAGCTACTGCTAGATATGGACAGCGATATAAGTAGAGAGACTCTAATAATGCTTATAGCAGCAGGATTACCTGGATTCATTAGAGACAAAATAGACAGAGAAAACTGCGAAGATTCAACCAGACTACTACATGAAATCAGAAAATGCGAAACTCTAGTAGGTAGAAATAATTTCATAAAGAAGAAGGAAGAAAGACAAGATAATAAGAAGAAATTTGAAGAAAAGAAGCCATGTACAACCTGCGAAAAATTGAACAGAGGTACTAGGTATCATCCAGAGGACACATGCTGGTTTAGAAAGAAGGATGGGAATGAAGCTAGAGAAATTAGAAGTAACTCAGTGATAGAAGTAAATCTAAGTACAGAACAAAAAAAACGAGTAATCACACCATTGATTAAAATAAAGATACTATTAGGAGAAAAGTTAGAGATAAACGGAACATATGATCCAGGTTCCCAAGTCTCCCTAATAAATTCAAAATTAATAAAGATAAAAAAAGAGACAGAAGATGTGAACAAAATATCCTTAAAAACAGTCAATGGTGTGACACAAACAAAAGGTTTAGTAACCATAGAAGTAAAAATTTTTGAGAAAGAGGAATACATTGACGTACCCATAATAGAAAGAGACGATTTTGAAGATTTTCTGATTGGGTTAGATATAATAAAGAAATTTAAACTAATTCAAGATGAAAACTTACAAGTATCACAAAAGAAGGAAATACAGATAGGGTACAAAACAAACACATTGCATAAAAATGAAAAAATAAAAGAAGTCAAGATAAATTTCAACGAACATATAAATGAAGATGAGTTTATAATGAATTTAGATCACTTGGGCAGTACAGAAAAAAAAAAACAAAAAATTGACGAACTGATAGAAAAATATAACACAGTATTTGCAAAAAATAAATATGATGTAGGCACTATTACAGACTATGAAGCTCGAATAGACTTACTAGTGGATAGATATTGTAGTAAGAGGCCGTACAGATGCAGCATAGAGGATAAAAAAGAAATTGAGAATCAAGTAGCAAAACTAATAGAAAATGGGTTAATTGAAGAATCTTACAGCCCGTTTGCAGCACCGGTAACTGTGCTGCAAACGGGCTGTAACAAACGATCAAGATTATGTATAGATTTTCGCGATTTGAACAAAATAATTATACCACAAGCTCAACCATTCCCATTAATTGAGGATTTCAATAATAAGAACGAGAAACTGCAAATACTTCACAACATTAGATATAAATTCAGCTTTTTGGGCAATTCCACTACGTATTGAAGATAGACAAAAAACGGGATTCGTTACACAAGAGGGGCACTTCCAATGGACGTACCTACCGTTCGGATTAAAGACATCACCAGCCATTTTCCAAAGAATTTTATCCAATTTCTTGAGGAAGCACAATTTGAGAGACTTTTCAGAAAATTATCATAGACGACATCTTAATCTTCTCAGAATCATTCGAAGAACACATAAAACATATAGAAAAAGTAATAAAAGCAATAGTAAATGAGGGTTTTAGATTAAAATTTAAAAAATGTACACTTGCAGCAGAATCAGTGAAATACCTCGGACACATAATAGAACACAACACAGTAAGGCCAGTGAAGGATAACTTAATCTCAATACAAAATTTTCCTACACCAAAAACCCAAAAAAACATTACACAATTTCTTGGAAAAATCAACTTTTATCATGAGTATATACCGAAAAGTTCAATATTGCTAGACCCGTTACACAAACTGTTACGGAAAAATGAGAAGTTTATATGGTCTGAAGAATGCGAAAAATCTTTTACGAGTATAAAAAAATTACTATGTCCTCAACCAGTGTTGGAAATATTTGATAAGAATTTACCAATAAGAATTTACACAGACGCATCACTAGAAGGTATTGGTGCAGTATTTAAACAGGTACAAAATAATGGGAAAGAAAAGCCAGTAGCATATTTTTCAAAAAAATTGAACGATGCACAAAAAAGAAAAAAAGCAATTTATTTAGAATGCTTGGCAATAAAAGAAGCAGTTAAGTATTGGCAACACAGGCTGATTGGAAGGAAATTTACGATATTTTCAGACCATAAACCGTTAGAAAACATGAACATAAAAGCTAGAACTGACGAAGAACTTGGTGAAATGTCCTATTATTTGTCACAATACAACTTCAAAGTTAAATATATTCCGGGAAAAGATAACACGGAAGCAGACAGTTTGAGTAGAAATCCGGTACTAGAACCACTCGAAAATACAGAAGAAATGCTAAAAATAGTTAATCTAATAAAAATAAAAGAAATAAAAATAGATCAAGAAAAAAATAGAGCATTGCCGAAGATCAAAACAAAATTAATAGAAAAAAGCGGAGTGTTCTATAAAAAAATTAGAAATAAAGAAAAAAATAATTTTAACTGAAGAGCTAAGCTTAGGATTAATTAAGGAAATACACTCCGAATGGTGTCATATAGGGATTAGACAAATGATGAATAGGGTATGCCCGTATTATACAGATAAAAACATAACGGCGAATATAAAAAAAATATGTAAAAACTGCGAGATATGTATTAAGAACAAATCCAGAGGGCAAGGAAGATATGGGCTGATGTCACAACTAGGTCCCGCGTTAAAACCATTCGAATTAATGTCAACTGATACCATTGGAGGCTTCGGAGGACGAAGATCGACAAAAAGATATCTCCACCTACTGGTGGATCATTTAACAAGATATGCGTTCATATTCACATCGAAAACTCGGAGTGCAACTGACTTCATGAAGTTGGTAAATGAGGTGCTGGAAACAGACAAAATTGAAACAGTACTTACGGATCAATATCCGGGAATAAACTCAAGAGAATTTAAGGAATTCCTGAGAGAAAACAACGTTAGACTAATTTTTACGGCCGTCAATGCGCCCTTCTCGAATGGTCTGAACGAGAGATTAAATCAGACCTCAGTCAACAAAATAAGATGCAATATAAATGAAAAAAAGGAGAAAAGAGCCTGGACAACGATCGCCAGAGAATGTATCGACAAATACAATCAAACAGAGCATACGGTAACTGGATTTACGCCTAAGTATTTATTAGATGGCACAAATACCAGCATTCTACCCGAAGAAATAAAAAGAAGAAACAATAAAGAAGACTGGAAGAGACATAAAGAACTAGCTCTGGAAAGAACAAAAAAATCACATGAATATAACAAAAAAATATTCGACAAGAATAGGAAAAACCACCTGTTCAACTCACAAGGAAAGGTACTTTGGTGTCCCCCTCCGATTTTAATGCAACTCACGTATGTTGTAGAGCATCGAAAACTAAAAGACACGTATTTTTTTTTATCGGCGGAAAAACATTTTTAAGGAGTGAAATCGCCCTTCAAAAATAGCATGTCGAGGGGTGATTTTGCAGTTTCACCCAGAAGGCGTCAACCGATTTTAATAAAACAAAAACCAAAATACTCCTCATTGAAGACAATCAAAATTCCACGCTAAGTTGAAGAAAAAAATACATTTGCAGGGGTGAACAACCCCCTGATTTTTCAAATTTCCACCCTACACAAAAAACTATTCAACCAAATTAAACAGAACATGTACCATTTGGAAGGGCAAGTTAAAATAAAGTTGACGTATTTTTGCACATTCACAGGAAAATGAGTTTACGGGGGTAAACTACCCCTTATCCATTAGTACGTATATTTGTGCATACATTTTTGTTCCTCGTTATTTAAATGTCCGAATTGATTCAAAACATTCCTGTTAGCCGAAGTCAAAGGGGGGAACTTCGCATGATGCTTTATTTATTAGTAAGAGGGTGACCGGCTGGTACTTACAAGAAGGTCAGTTTGGTGTCCCCCTCCGATTTTGATGAAACTCACGTATGTTGTAGAGCATCGAAAACTAAAAGACACGTATTTTTTGTTATCGGCGGAAAAACATTTTTAAGGGGTGAAATCGCCCTTCAAAAATAGCATGTCGAGGGGTGATTTTGCAGTTTCACCCAGAAGGCGTCAACCGATTTTAATAAAACAAAAACCAAAATACTCCTCATTGAAGACAATCAAAATTCCACGCTAAGTTGAAGAAAAAAATTCATTTGCAGGGGTGAAAAACCCCCTGATTTTTCAAATTTCACCCTACACAAAAAACTAATCAACCAAATTAAACAGAACATGTACCATTTGGAAGGGCAAGTTAAAATAAAGTTGACGTATTTTTGCACATTCACAGGAAAATGAGTTTACGGGGGTAAACTACCCCTTATCCATTAGTACGTATATTTGTGCATACATTTTTGTTTCTCGTTATTTAAATGTCCGAATTGATTCGAAACATTCCTGTTAGCCGAAGTCAAGGGGGGGAACTTCGTATGATGCTTAATTTATTATTAAGGGGGTGACCGGCTGGTACTTACAAGTAGAATGGTCCATTCACGAGTTTCGCGTTATTTACTGAAAAAAATAGCTTGTTTAAATACAGAATACTGGGGAATGTTGCTGAGGTTGAGTGGTTGTATGGCATATATGTATGGTTGTATTTCGAAACAGCGGCAATCAGCTGAAGACATAGGCGAGAAATAACAAATACCCGGTTTCGTCATGCGTATTTATTCGACTGTCGTCCTTTTCACGTCCCATGTTAACGCTCTCCCCACTCTCCATTCTCTCACATTTTTTCTTACCGCCTTGCGCATCTACATACACCACAGTATATTTTATAATGTATCATTCCTTTTACAATTCATCAACGTGCAATGTGCACGTCATAATTTGCAGCAATCACGGTTCGTAAGTCGTGCAGAAATAATACTCTTCAAAAAAATGTTGCAGGCATAAAGACTTCTTGCACCATGAGCATCTGATGATGGCCACATTATTACAACCTAGTACTACACAGTGTGCTTGAGACGATTGACCGAAACCAAAACTCACTGGATTGTCGAATTCGTTTGGCTTATCGGTTATATAATTACTTTTGAATTATGCATATTTGAAAAGATTTATATATCTGGGTGATGAAAGTTGATTGTGTGCGAGAGATTGCAGTTTGATTATGTTGTTTCTCAAGTGCAAATTAATATCAGAATTAAGTAATAATACACTGTCGGAAAAATGTCGTACAAAATTTTTCCATATTCGGAAACCAAAAACGTCGAGTGGTTGGATTTTCCCTGTGGTGCCTTTAGGTATTATCTTTGTGATTATTTTTTTGCCCCGAGGTGTTGCATCAAGAACAACTTCTGGGCAGTGTCCACTCCACGAGTCTATCAACAATACGCTGTCACGGCTGGTGTTGGGGAAGAATACTTTTTCCAACCAAATTTTGAAGTGCTCTATACATAGGATGATATTGGTTATCGATATAGTATAATTCATCATATGTTCAATATTTTCTGGCAATCATTTTTGTCCATACCTGAAGTCGTTTTTCCGGATTTCGTTGCTGTTAAAAATACGTTTTCTGGCCTGAATAAAATTTTTTCCACGATTGGGCCGAACTCACCCTTTCCCTCTTTTAGAACAATAAGAAGGGGTGACAATAATTTTCCATCTGCATTTATGGTTGGCTGAATAGTGTAGCTGTCAGTTGTAGATGATACGGATTGTACTACACATTGCACTTGTTTAGTTCCTTCAGTCGTCAGAGTCCTTCCAGAGTGGATTTCCAGTTGAAAACCGCTCTGATCTGAATTATATATGTTTTCCGGTCCATATGTTTGAATATATGGTTTAATTTCATTTACGAAGTTATCTGCATTCATCCTTAAAACTGGTTCGTCTTCTATAGTCTTTCGTGTTACGAATTTATTAATTTTCCTGGACACAATACGATGTGATTTCTTGAACTTCCGAAGCCAATTATGAGAAGCTTTAAAACGAATGTCTTCGTGACCTATCTTTTTTTGAGCTTGTAGAGCCCACTTTTGAAGGTCAATATCATGAACAATGAAACCAGCATCTATTGCAGCTTGTATGTTTTTCAAAGTATATTCAGAGATTTGAGCTAATTTCTCCTTGTAGGTCCCACCTTTGTCCATTTGATTTGCCCAGCGTTTTAATTGTCGTACAGATTTGCCTTTTTTGAATTTCTGACTCACGGTATCGACACTGTAATTTTGCTTCTTACCGGATCTCCAGTATTCGATTGCTTTGCGTTTGTAATCGCAACTACTACTACTACTACTACTCTAACAGCACAATCATGGTCAGAGTGGTAAAGCGCTCATTGATAAGAAAATTGATAGAGTTTATATTGAAGCGTAGACCGTCGTTGCGTTCGCGCTGGGGTAGAAGAAATTTACAGATCACCCTATGGGAACTTCCGACACAGGCGGTTGTTCGTAAAATTCGCGGTATGCTGTGCGAGTGTCATCAACGCGATTTAGTTGACGCGTATAATATTGGATTGTTTGATAATCAAATAATTATTGATTTGGTGGTGCGTGTTATTCGTCGACGAGGTTGGCTGAATGAGACTGCTCTGCAACCCATACTCAATGAAAGACGTAAGTAATATGCAGCGCTAATTACTTTTATTTTTTTTCCTTAATTTCATAAGATTTTTATATAGTTCGACGGTATGAGGACGCAGAAATGGGATCCGACACCTATGATTTCGATGAGGAGGGTAGAACCGATTCAGATGATCATAGCAGGGACAACGATGGCGACAGCACCGTAGGGAATCGCTGGATAAATTTTACCCAGCCATTCTGCGGTTATAAACCTACAAACGGTCTTTTCATGGCAGGTCCCTCGAGAGAACCAGATGAATCCGTCGCAAGCTAATCGCGACAATACAGTTCAAACGATGATGCCAACAGCAATACAGACAGCGAGGAAGAAGAAGAAGAAGAAGAAGAAGAAGAAGAAGAAGAAGAAGAAGAAGAAGAAGAAGAAGAAGAAGAGGAGGAGGAGGAGGAGGAGCAAGACGTAGACGAGGACGACGAGGAGGAGGAGGAAGAGGAGGAGGACCCTGTAGATTCAGGTAAGCTTTTAATAATACAACTACGCTGACGAAAATAAAAAAATTACGCGGATAATAATAGTAAAATGAAAAAGCAGGGTACGAGACGGACCCAAACGTTTTTTGCTTTGCACGATTCACTGTGCCGAGACCGCCGACAATCGAGTTGGTTTACGAAATGCGTCGGCGGTTCTTGGGTGCAGTCGACGGATTCGAGGACTAGAAGCAAATATAAGTTTGTAATTCTTACGTTACACGAATTATATGCATAGTATATAGCCAGCGGCAAACAAAAATTAAAAGTAAATTAAATAAAAATTCTAATAAATGGTTTAATTATGCCTGCAGGTGGACAGACTGGCGATAGAAGGACTGCTGCACGGGGTGGTGATATTTTGCCTCCTGGTGAACGTTTCGGTATCGACAACGAGCAGAGACGTTATTTTTCACGTTTTAGGATGCAGGGTCGAGAGATAGATTTTTATTTTCGTCAGCCACCAGTCGGTATCGATCATCTGACATGGTTCGAGGGAGGTGTACGAGATGTTCTCACACGTCTTACAGAATCGTGCGAAGGACATGATTATGTGGGTATGACTCTAGGCAAGGACCTGTATGGTTATCATTTCGACCAGCTCGTGACATCGTTCCCGAAGATATATAGCGACTAATTAATAGTGTAGCTCAGAGCGCGCGCGAACTTCGAATAGACGCTGGTACATGTAGAATGACGACATGTATAGTACGAGGCGTCGAAGGAGCTGGTGTGGGCACTAGGCTTACACACGAGTCTATAGCAAAAAAGTCAATTTTACGCATAAGTAATCGCGATAATTTGTGTCTACAACGATCCCTTGTCACTGCCCGAGCGCATACCGAACGCGATCAAATACGTGCGGGTGTGCTACACAGACGATGGTGTCAAATTCGGAACGGGCTTCGAGGTGCGCAATATACAGCAGCGATAGAGCTCACACGTAATGCAGGGGTAACGACACCGTCTAGGGGGTGTGGTGCGCGCGAAATTCAGCTCTTTCAGGAGTACTTGGTTCACGAGGGTATAGCGATTGTTGTTTATGAATTTCTCACCTTCGGAAAGCGCGTTCCGGCCCTGTACGATGGGCGAAAATACGTACTCAACGCAACAGGTAAAATTAATCATACACTCTTTATTCTCTATTACGAGCGTTCTCATCACTATCAACCGATATTAAATCTCGCCGGTGCGCTAGGTCGTCGAGGGTTCTGCACGCAATGTAATTCCAAGTATATTCGAGTACTCGAGCATCGATGCAGCTATCAATGTGCTCGATGTAAATCCACTTATTGCAACAGTAATAGAGACTCTCAGCCTGAGTATTGCGCAGACTGTAATCGTTCGTTCTTTGGTGCTTTTTGCCTCGCTCATCACAAGAGTGAGGGCTCTGCGGGTATCACGTCTCGTAAATATAGACGGTACAGCGTCTGTAACGCATTGAAAATCTGCAGAGGCTGCTCGCGTATGATTAAAACCACAGATAAAAAGATGCATGTATGTGGTATATCGTTTTGTACTACATGCAAACAAACGCGGCCGACTACGCATGCATGTTTTATAGCACCTCTTAAGAAATCAGATGCGCAAAAGGAGAAGAAAAAAGACAAGTCTTCCACGAGATTTTTATTTTATGATTTTGAGACGCAGCAACACGAGCAATTGCTAGATGATAAATCGACACGAATTCACGAGCCGAATTTATGTATCGCACAATGCGTATGTATGGCATGTCTGGATATCACAGATATAGAGACCGATTGTGCTAACTGTGGTAAACGTGAATTCGTGTTTATCGATGATCCTGTTGGGGATCTCGTAAAATTGCATTATCGCAAAAATTTAAAAAGACCATCTGCATCGCCCATAATGCTAGAGGTTTCGACGCACAATTTATTCTACGGTATTTAATCGAGGTGCAAAAAACACAGCTGCCCTCTGATTATGAATGGTACGAAGATTGTCTCGATGAAAATTGGTGATGTCGTTTTTCTCGATAGTCTAAACTATTTACCCATGGCTCTTAGTGACCTAAGGACTTTGGTTTCGCTGATGACGTGGCAAAAAGTACATTTCCCCATTTATTCAACACACCGGAATATCAGAATTACTCAGGTCCTCTGCCGGCTTTGCATTTTTACTCACCCGATACCATGTTCTCAGCGGATCGCGAGCGCTTTTTAAAATAGTATGAGGAAGAATCGAGTCGCGTAGATTATAAATTTGATTTTGCGACGCAATTTGTGCAATATTGTCGTACATATGTTACGGTTTTGAGACGAGCGTGTTTAGCTTTTCGAGAGTTACTTATACGTTGTGGGAGCGTGTGCCCCTTTACAGAAGCATGCACGATAGCATCAGCATGTATGAGAGTATTTCGAAAGAATTTTCTACAGAAAGATCGCATTGCGGTGTTACCACCAGGAGGATACCGCTGGGGCGATCAGCAATCGCGCAAGGCCGTCGTATGGCTCGTATGGCTTGAGCGTGAGCTCAACTGCGTTATCGCTCATGCTGGACGCACGAGAGAGTATCGCCCTCCAGCCGGCCTACCGGCCGTGGACGGATACTTCGTGGATGCGGGGGTCCATCACGTTCTTCAATTTCTCGGCTGCTTTTGGCACGGTTGTCCGCGATGTTATCGCGTGAATAGAGATGCTCAAACAAAATTCGGCGATACAATGGATGAGCGATAGGAGCGTACCGTTCTTATTTCCGGGCGAATCAGATCGAAAGGGTACACTCTAACCGAAATATGGGAATGCGAGTTTGTCAGATTACTCGAGAATAACGAGGAAATGTCGATATACGTGAAAAATCACGCCATGGTCAAGCAGGCGCCTCTCGAACCATGCGATGCATTCTTTGGCGGTGCTGGCACCGCGCGATTTGTATATACCCGTACTGCCTGTTCGCATGCATGGGAAACTACTGTTCCCCCTGTGTAGAACGTGCTGTACAGATATGGACACATCCGAGGTTTGTACACACGATGACACGACTGAGCGAGCGTTTGACGGCACATGGGTCGTGGACGAACTGAGAAAAGCTGTGTCGCTTGGATATAAAGTGACGCGTATCTATGAAACTTGGCGATACGTTGTTACGCAGTATGACTCGACAACGCGACGAGGCGGTCATTTTGCCGAGTACATCGATACATTCCTAAAAATGAAACAGGAAGCGAGTGGTCCGCCAACAGATTGTAACGATGACGAGGAAGCAATAGAGCGTTTTATAGCATTGTACAAGGAGTCTGAGGGTGTATATCTCGAGCGAAGTGCTTTGCAGCCAAATCCGGGTTTACGTTCACTAGCGAAATTGGCTCTTAATTCATTCTTGGGAAAGTTTGGTCAACGAGAGAATCTCACGAAAACCGTTATCGTTTTCACGCGCGCGGATCTAATGAATTTACTAACGAGTCCGGAGATTGAGGTGACGGGGATGCTACCGGTTAATCACAAGATTATGTATGTAAACTATGTGAGCAACCGCAATGCTATCCAACCATCACCGACATCAAACGCCGTGATTGCAGCATACACGACGGCACAGGCACGCCTAAAATTATACAGTTATCTTGAGGGGCTCGGGCGACGAATATTGTACTGCGATACGGACTCCTGTATTTACGTGAGCCATCCCGGTGGTAACGAGTATGAGCCGCCAATCGGTCAACTTCTACCAGATCTTACGGATGAATTAAGTGAATACGGGCCTGGTAGTTATATAACTTCGTTCGTTTCGGGTGGACCAAAATTTTACGCATACCTTGTTCGTAAACCCGACAGTACGATTATTGAAAAATGTGAAGTGAAGGGTATCACGCTAAACTTTGCGAATAGCCGTCACGTAAATTATAACGCATTACGATCTTTCGTGACAGGAACAAGGAGCGTACCTATTATTTTAAAATTCGACGCTATTCGACGTACGGAATTTCATCATGTAGTAACGCGTAAAGAAACGAAATCATGTGAACCTGTTAACACGAAGCGAAAACGGCACGGGCTGTACTCTACTGTACCGTATGGCTATTGTGAAATACGCTAATTAGTATAACGCAAAAAAGTATATAGTTTTACGGTTGAATTCGCGATATTTAAAAATAATCTTTTTATCTAATTTCATGTAACATATTTACTGTGTACAATACATTGAAAAAAATTGATTTATTATGTATAAAACCGTTATCGGATCGTTCTTTTTGTGCTGCTATTCGTAGCAGTAGCTGCTATCTCTCTACCGTTCCCTTTTGTTCTGACTTTCTCATCGTTGATTCCTTTTGTCCCGTCTTTCTTATCGAGTGTTTCCTTTTGTTCTGACTTTCTCGTGCTACATCCGTGGATATAATATTGCTGTTTAGAATTTGATGATTCGTAAAATTTGTATATAGAAATGTATGCATAGTGAAATAAAAATATTGCTTTATTTGTGAGAAATATAAAAATTATCGTTATTTATTTTACATACAGCGTAAACACCAGCTTATACCGCGGGCCCGCGCCTCATCAGCTAGTGCAGGCGCGCCGCGTCTTATCAGCTCTTTAAGGCCGCAAAAATAGCTGATGCCGCGCGGTCGCCGCCGCCACCGCCGCCGCAGCCGCAGCCGCGGTATAAGCTTATTTAAGAGTCTGCTGATTGATTTTGATAGACACTCGTCGATATGGATACACGTTGGAAACATCCGTGGACAGCTGTGATAAGCGGTCCTACGAGATGTGGTAAAACATATTTTGTAAAAAAATTCTTTGAATACATGCGCGAAATGACGGATGTCCCGTTCGAGCGTATACGTTTTATTACTCAGAGTGGCAGTCCGGGTATTCAGAGTACGGTGATAAAATCGAATATCGCGATGGTTTACCGCAAGCAGTAGACTACTCGAATGACGCAAGACCTAAACTTGTGGTCATTGACGATTTAATGCGCGAGGCATCCAACAATACTGTGGTCGATCTTTTCACCAAGGGTAGCCATCATAAAAATCTTAGTGTCATTTTCATCACGCAAAATCTCTTCCATCAGGGTCACGGGCAGCGCGATATCTCCTTAAACGCTAATTATATCGTCGTCTTCAAAAATCCGCGAGATCGCGCGCAATTTCAGCACCTAGCCCGCCAGGTATGTCCCGAGAATCCGCGATTTTTGCAGGAAGTATATTTCGATGCAACAGCTGCACCGCACGGCTATCTATTATTCGACTTGAAACAATCAACGCCTGACAATTGTCGATTTCGCGCCTGTATATTTCCCGATGACCAATACCATTACGTTTACGTGCCTCAAAAAGCAATAAAAGTTCGCGATGCGTCGCGCGATGTACCAGTAATGCGCTTGTAATGGCGTTGCGCGGACCTCTCGATAAAAAGCAGATAATTATATTGCAAGCGTTGTGTTATCTGAAGCAAGAGCAACGACGTGCAATTTTGTGCAAAGCAGATGTAGCGCTTGTACGCTGTATATGCGAGTGTGCTCTAAACGTTTTATAGGGAAACGTGAGTCTGAACAACGTGCAAAAGAATCATCTTCGGAGGCACGCGACAATTCTTCGACGACTAGCCGCCAAAAGGGGAAATTGGAGCGGTAAGAGGAAGATCATCGTCGAGCACTGTGTCGGATTTCTCAAGTTGCTTCTTGCACCTGTCTTGGCCTACGCGAGATATGGAATATGCCAGAAAGATGGTACTTATTCCTCATGATAACATACATCGTCTCGCTGGACTCGCCACTACTGCTGCTGCTGCTACTACTACTACTACTACTACTAGTGCAGACCCGTTGCCTTCCGTACAGACTACCGGTACGGCATTATCGCGCCTCGACTCTGAGCTGAGTGAAATTCTAAACTCTCACTCCTACAAGAGCGAGAGAGAGAAGTGGATAGCGTACCAACAGGTTTTACAGCGTTATCTTCACATGGTCGAGTACGATAATGCCGTACCGAATATTTCATCAAAACGAAAAGTAGCAATACTCGATAGCCACGAGAATAAATCCGACGACGTTTTAATGAACAAAGTTAAATCTCGGCTCAATGACACACTTATTATCGATAGCGTACCAAAAAAATTTGAATCTAAAGCAATATCGTTGCTTCGCAATTTGCATCGCAGCGCCGTTGGTAAAAAAATGACATGGGATCGTAACGGTGTTGTTTCCATAGACGGCAGAAGAATTTCAAATTCCAATATCGTTGATCTTGTTAACGATGCTATGCGAGCTAGAAAACGCGAGAAACCCATCGGACGATCTCACTTTGCCAAACTCCTGCGAGCGATACAGATGCCGCGTGAATTTATCGGTAATCCCGCGTTACAACACGAGCCTACACCTACATCATCCTCGACACCACAGCGGCGTCTTATTTTACCGCGCGAAAACGATAGTAGCAGCAGCAACAGCAGCAACGGTAGCAACAACAACAACGACGACGAGGCCGAGACCGCACACTCAAACAGAGATTTAATGCTCACGGCTGAAAACGACATCATCGAGGGGGAGGAGGGGAATGAAGAAGAGGACGAACAATTGCAAAACTTCGCAAAAGCAGAATATCGACCCCTCGCACAGTTAGAAAAGAAAAAGAAAAAGAATCCATTTAACTGGTCATCGCTAAAATTATGAAATGTCTTTATAAAATCTATTATGACACCACTCATCCTGCTTCCTATTCTCGAGCAAAAAAATTGACTCAGGTGAATCGAAGAGTAGCGCGAAAAAATGTTTTACCATGGCTCGAGACACAGGATTCATATAACATGCATCGCCTCGTACGACGACGATTTCCCCGTCGTACGTACAGCGTGAGAAATATAGACGATGTATGGGAGGCTGATTTAGCTGATCTTCGCTCGATAGCCACGTACAACTATGGGTACGCGTATCTGCTTGTTGTTATCGATGTGTTGAGCAAATACGCGTGGGTCGAGGCTTTGCGTGACAAAACGAGCGCAAACGTGGCCCGCGGTCTCACACGCATACTCGCGCGCAGTAACAATCGTCGCCCGCAACAATTGCAAACTGATCGAGGCAAAGAATTTATCGGTGCACCGTTTCAGCAAATTCTTAAGAAAAAGAATATCGATTTTCTCGCTGCTCGTAACCCTGATATAAAAGCCTCGATCGCCGAACGCTTTAATCGAACAATAAAAGAGCAAATGTGGCGCTACTTTACATACACGCGAAATAAGCGTTACATCGATGTTTTACAAAATTTTTTATATG
The DNA here is from genome assembly GCA_963942595.1 of Cylloceria caligata. Lineage (NCBI taxonomy): Eukaryota > Metazoa > Arthropoda > Insecta > Hymenoptera > Ichneumonidae > Cylloceria > Cylloceria caligata. Next base: position 50,442,178 of record OZ012706.1, on the reverse strand, counting down.
CTTATAATCACACTAGACACAGCGGAACGCGTATTCCTCCGAGCGAAGTAACCCTCGAAAATGCCTCTATAGCCCGAGACAATTTAGCACGGCGTTACGAGCGTAACGCGAAAAAAATTAAAAAGCCTAAATACAGCGTCGGTGACTTAGTACGTATCAGTACAGCTAAAGCAGCTTTCGTGAAAGGATATGAGCGTGGTTGGAGTAACGAATTATTCACAATTCAACGAATATCGGTGAATCGAGAACCATTCGTGTATATTTTACACGATCTGAATAACGAGACTATCGGCGGTATTTTCTACGAGGCAGAATTATCGCGAGTACGAGTACCTCCGTCATCTGAGAAGACGAAAGAGAAGAAGAGGACAAAGAAGAAGAAGAAGAACGCTCGGGATCATCGTCCGTGATAAATATGAGCTCCAAGGATAGCTCTTTCTTTGTCGTACTACCGAGCAACAGTAGTAGGCAGTATTTTCCGGATAATACGACGACGAAATTTATTACAAAACTACCGCGTCAGATACGCCTGCACGGAGAATAGTCTGTTTCTCTTGTGGAAATTGCTTATCCGATGACTCTTTTACATGTTCCTACTGTAGAAAATCTCGTAACTTTTGAGGATGGTGATTATGATTTATCGGGTTCAAATCTTTTAACACGGAGGAGCGCTGATAGAGACCAAGTAGCACCTGATGTATATCGCTCTATATACGCTCTTTTGGAGAGTATAATTCAGTTACCTCACGTGGCCGATCATTTGCGCTTTAAATCGCTTCCGAGCGGGCAGGTCGAAGTAGCACGCGTATGCGACGATCTACGCTACCATGACTTTCGCGTATCGCCCGCTATCGCAAGGCTACTAGGATTCTCGGAAGAGGTTTGTAGGCCCGTAATGATAGAACCGCATTGCGAATACACAGGGTCGAGGCTTGCATCTCTCACCGGGGCTATACCGGGCAGCATGTTTTTATACACAGATATCTGAGAGAGCTATATTACAGGCGATGTACAAACACCCCTCTCACGAGTTGTTCCCATTGATACTGATGACTGTCCCTATGGTTCGATAAAAATTAAATCGTTTTCAACGCCACGATATATACCTCTCTTGCGCAATAATTTACACACTATCGAGATCGATATAAGAGACGAATTTGGGGATCCTATACCATTCGAGTAGGGAACGTTGACTGCAACACTACATTTCAAAAGGTCCCACGATTGATGACACCACTATGGAGGATATTGACAGTGTGCAGCACGGTTGGGGTCGTCGCGGGTACGGTGGTATTAGCCATGTTTATATCGGAACACCTAATCAGCGAGGACACGGTATCGGTAGCTTTCTCGGGGGCCTGTTTCGTCGAGTGTTACCACTTTTAAAGAAGGGCGCTAAAGCAGTTGGAAAAGAGGCGTTGCGCGCTGGTGTAAACGTTGCCGGTGATATCCTCGATAGAAATATAGCTGTGAAAGATGCTATTCGCGAGAGAGCGAGAGAATCAGGCAGTAATCTCAAACGCAAAGCCTCTGAAAAAATTGACACTCTCATGCGGGGGTCTGGTTATAAAACGCGCAAAATTTCGCGAACTCCTCATTCATCGGACGAACGTAAACCACGACGTATCTCCCGTAAAAATAAAAGTGTAATAAAGAGAAAAGTAATGAAGAAGTAGAAGAATAATAAGAACAATAAGAAGAAGAAAAAGACTCGTCAACGAACAGTTGCCGATATTTTTGGATAGCTGAAACAAGATGGCTTTTCTACATGCGCACTCGTGCGAGTGTCTTAAATCAGAACTTGAATTATTTTCACTCCCACCGACGCAAACTACTATCGAAGGCTTCAATTCGGTGTATTACAAACCAATATCTTCGCTAACAGATGATTCACCGATTGAATTTGTTATTCCTGGACGGAGTGATGAGTATATCGATATCGCACATACTATGCTTAGTCTGAGTGTGAAGATAACATCTCCTACTGCGGAAAATGCCGCGGGTACAGCATCGAAAGTAAGTGTCGGCCCTGTAAACAATCTCTTGCATTCTATGTTTAATCGCATCTCACGAGTGTTCTCTGGTACGACGATACCCCTGGAAAAATGGATGATATGACATCGGAAACTACCGGTCTTGTAAAGAGAAAACAATTTTTAAATTTCGAAAAAATTGTAGACTCGCTTGGTCATCTGCATTGCGATATATTAAATCAGGAGCGGTTCCTATTAAGCGGCGTCGAGGTGCGACTACTGTTGGTGCGGTCTAGAGATTCATTTTGTCGTGTTGGGGATACAAAGAATGGTCAATGCGGCTTAAAGATTCTCGAGGCATCGACTCTCGTTCGTAGAACAAAAATAGCTCCTGGTGTGCTGCTCTCGCATGCTAGAACTCTGGCAAAATCTACGGCCAAATATCTTCTTACGAGAGTCGAGGTAAAAGCCGTTTCAATACACTCTGGTGTTCATGGAGAGACTATCGATAATATCGTGTTAGGTCAATTGCCGAAGCGTATAATTATCGGTTTTATCGATAACAAAGCGTTTAAAGGCGACTTCAGTATGAATCCATAAAATTTCCAAAATTACAAGATAAATTATCTTTCGTTGTATGTAGATGGTGCTCAAATACCTTCGAAACCGTTACAACCTGATTTCATTTAAAATCATCTATATGTGGATGGTTTTCAAACGTTGTTTTCGGGAATTGGAATACATTTCTTGAACGACGGTTATTCGATCGATCGCGATAATTATCGGGATGGATACTGTCTGTTTGCTTTTGATTTGACATCTTTCGGCGAACAGCAATACACATTGGAATTTAATAAAGCACGGTAGTGTGAGCATAGAGGTACGATTTGAGGATGCGCTTGCTTCAACGATAAATTGTGTAGTCTACGCGGAATATGATAATGTCCTTGAAATTGATGCCTCTCGGCAAGTAATGGTGGATTTTACCGGATAAGCGAAAAATGTGCTGATGTCGGCATAAAATTATTTGGTGTTAAGAGACGTAGAAGCGTGTCTGTGAGTAACTAATCAGTCGTACTCGAGCATCTGTACGGATTAGACATGAAAATGGATATCGTCGTGGATATACAGGGAATGCGTGGTAAAGACTCGGAATTTATTCCGAAAGAAATAGCCGTGGTAGCAGTGGATAGACCGTACTCTGCTCATTGGATCGTCGCACCGCCGTGTCACTTTGCCGAATTACCACAGCATTCGAGAAGCCAGAATAATTTTCTCTCGAAATATTTTCACGGTCTGGAGTGGTACGAGGGCGATGTGAGCTGTAAACAGGCATACGCTAACTTGCGTGAAATTTCGCGAAAATCAAGACGTATCTATACTCGCGGTCACGAGAAGGCTATACTTCTTTGCGATATCACGAGTCGTGAAATTTCTAACCTGGAGGATGAGGAGGCGCCCCATCGTACACATTTATGCCGAAATCTTTGCGAAAATGCTTCAAACACGCTATGATAAACGATACAGCGTCTTCGCATTTTGCAATGCGCTAGGCTTTCCAAATAAAAAATTGGCTTCGCGAGCACCCATTTAAAGGAGAATCATACATGGCGGTTTGATCAGCAGGCGAAGAGGAAGAGAATAAGAAAGAGGAGAAATCTTCATCATGTAGTTCTTATGCCGGTACCGGGTAATTAGATTATTCGGTATTCGGTATAATATTAAAAAGTTATTATTTTTGGGATCGTTTGCCGATAAGGAGATGGATCCCGAGTTATCGATGAAAACGCGAATTTATGTAAAAGGAAGTATTTATTATAGGCAACGGTAACTTTCCGTTGTCTATTTAAAAGTCAAAGTAAGAAAGTACAATTATGCGTTGTTCTGAGAATTTCACGAGGAACCAACCGTTCTCTGTTGAGTCTAAATTAATTCTGCCTTTTTGTAAAGCAGTTGCTAACTGTCTTCACGAAAATCCTTTCGTTAGCGTTTTTAGCGTTAGCGTATCGTCGAACGCCAAGCGAGTCGCCTCATGCTGCATCGGCGTTCCTGGTGTCGATCGTACGATCGGGCATTGGACTTCGTTTCCTGTCTTGAACGAATTCCAATGTTTCTTTGCTATGGAATATTCCCGAATATATGAAATACGGAGTGGAATATTCCTCGGCACAACATAGTCGTGACACGATCGACGATGCTGTGAAATAAGTTTTGCATATATATACGTCTTTCAAAGCGTATCGGTTAAAACGGATAACCACACCGGACCTGAAGAGCATTGGATCGCCATGTACGTTAACCTTTATGGAAAAGGAATGTACTTTGATAGCTACGGGCTACCACCGGTTATACCGCAACATATCGCACGACTACGAAGTAACTGCAAGTTCTATCGGTACGGCCTCAAGCAGCTACAGAGTAATACGTCGGATGTGTGTGGACAATTTTGCATCGTATTCCTACATCTTATGTCGTGCGGCTTCACCATGTCGCGATTTAATAATCTCTTTAGCGATAATGTAATGAAAAACGACAGATTAGTGCGTGAATATTACAATGCTTTTGCCTCTCGACAATCAGACAGTGATAAAAATAAATTTAACGGCGGAGGAGTCTCCGAGCGAAGATTACCGTGTTTGCAGGGATGTTGCATACGACGGTAAATATGTGTAAAGTGATTTAAATAAAATACATCGTCTTACTGCGCCTCTTATTTCATAATTATATATTAATTATAATCGAGGTCCCTCGCGGTACGGTATTATATTCTGCGTCTTTTACTGCAGAGCAAGCGTTTCGCGAGGAGCACAGCGCAAAGCGGTACGCACGTGCAAAACCGCTGTCGCTGCATTCAGAGCGCTGGACACCTTAGTTATAATTCAGAGGGCGGTTTGCTATCTTTAAACCCCGTGATACTAACCAGCAGCATCCTGAGGATTCAGTCTGTCTTCAACTTCGTGATCGCGCAGTCAAAAATGTATTTTTGCAATGTATCCTCGTTACGACGCTAGCGGGTTTTCGGAGTCTTCAGAGCCGAAATAGACATTGGGTACGATGGCAGCGACGTGGACGAGGGCTTCGAGAACCCCGAGCTTCCCGAAGCAGACGATGCTAGGTTATGAAAGTGTCGATGAGCGCGCGAGCGTGTGTGAGTGTGTTTGTGTGAGTGAGATAGTGAGTGACAGGAGTTTAAAATCGCCGTCGAAGGAAGGTGGACGTCAACAACAACAGAGGTAAGTACCTAATTTTTTTCCTTTTTTCAAGTATGTGTACACCTTTGCTCCATCCTGCTCTTATCTCTAGTCTTTCTTGTTCACCAGAGTACCCACACCACCTCACTTTACCATCTCCATGTTACCGACACTGGTTAAGCAGAGTGGGTAGCGCGACGGTGGAAAAGTGAGGTGGTGGAGGTAGCCGCGTGGTGGGGGAAGGAGTGAGGATAGGAGTGGGATGGAGCAAAGGTGTACACATACTACTTTCGTATTACTTTTATTTATTTATTTATTTATTTATTTTGCTTACTTGGATTATTTGTTTTTTTGTTTTTTTGGTGTTATTTCGTTTTCCCTTTCCACAGGAGATACAAGTTATGGCGGAACAACGATCTTTCAGCTCGTATCCGGGGAAGAGAGAGATAACCGGGTGATATATTTTTTTTGCGGCCTTCCCGGATTCATTCAAATCTTTTTCTGTACCCTATTTGTTTAATTAAGGGGTATATTCATTTATTTATTTATTTATTTAACTTATTTAGTTGTTTTATTTCTTTATTTATTTAAATAATTTATTTAACTTGAGCATTTATTTGATTAATTCATCTATTCAATTGATTTATTTATTTCTCTTCTCTTTCCGCGCGGGTTAAAAATGGTTTTATCCAGGACTCCCGGGGAAATTGCCTCACTTACGGAGGATGAGGTTAAAGCCGAATTAGCTTCCCGAGGGTTGCCGACGGGAGGTACATCCGCTGCTATGTGGGAAAGGTTGTATTTTTCGGGGTTATTAGCGAACCCCAACGATTCCGCCACCGGGTTAGTCACGGTACAGGAAGAAGACAACCCCCTTGCACCAAATGGGGCCATCCCGTTGGCACCCGTGGAAAATGATCAGGCAATGATCACGAATCCTTTCCACCATTCGTCCCCGGTCACAACGAGTCATCCACATTCCCGTCATTCGACGTCGGCAATCACCGCGTGCGACATTTTGAGAAAGTGGAATGTTTTGTTTTCCGGTAAACCAGACGAGGAGGTTGATGAATTTCTCACGCGCGTTGAGGATAGGCGGGGCCTTGTAGCCATTTCGGACCAGGATATGATGAATTGCCTACCCTTGTTCGTCAAGGGGATAGCATATCATTGGGTTAAGTTGGAACGTTCCCGATGGTCTTCATGGGAACAATGCAAGGAGGCCTTTCAACAGCGTTTTGGGGATCCGGATTTTCAATTCTCGCTACGTGAGCAAATTCGAACGCGAACGCAGGGAGCAGAGGAACGGGTGGCAGATTTTTTCACCTGCATGTGGAACCTATTCATTAGAGTGGTTCCACCGCTCACAACAGAGGAACAGGTGAAGATCACCTTTCGGAACCTGCATCCTAGACTCCAGGTAGCTATAACCCTTACCGACACCATGGACTTAAAGGGTTTGGAAAGAACGGCCATCCGAGTGGAGTGTAGCTATTCTGCCGCCAGCGCATATCATGCACACCGGACCAACTTTGTGCGTCAGCCAAGAGAAGGCTCGGCAGGGAGTTACCGTGACCAGTATGTACCGGTGCCGTCCCGACCAGCTATACGATCGGAGGGGGCTCCAATACCAAGAGTAACCACAACCAGCACTAACACATTCCTGCAGGAACCTGCCGTACCGAGGGAAAATCAGGGGTCGGCGATAGGCGTCCAACCTTCCGACAGGCCAGTCATCTGTCACAACTGTGGGATCGCAGGCCACTTTGCAAAGGGATGTGCGGTACGGAAAGTGGTTCGCTGCTACCGATGTGGTAAAGAGGGCGAGACCACCCGAACGGCCCACAACTGCACGGGAAACGGATATGGGAGTCGCCGTTAAGGGGAGGGACGACTTCCTCGATTCAGAGAAATTCCCCAGTAACAATCCCGGAATATCTATGTAGTCCGGTCGGAGATAATAGCCAGGCCCAACAGGTCCTAGTCATTTGCCTCGAGGTTTTCGGGCGACCACTGCCCGCGTTGGTGGACTGCGGGGCAACTAGCTCCTATATCAGCACGGAGGGACTGTTGGAGATGGCCAGGTTGGGATATTCTCGACGGCCAACACCCGAACACCATAGTACCATCGCCAATGGACAGCAGATTACGTGTACGGAGGAAGTGGAGTTCAACGCAACGTTGAAGGGTCGTTGGAGTAGGCTCACTGCAAGAGTCTATCCCGACCTGCTCGTCCCGTTGCTATTGGGCCTCGACTCTCTTTTCCTGCTAGGGATTGGAGTGGATCTTAGGAGGCGCAAATGGTTTTTCAGCGGGGAAACCACAGAGTTCGACTTCGAGCCGGTAGAGGTAATAGAGGACGATAACACCATGATGTCAATTACGGACCTGACGGAGGCCGAAACCGTTCGCTTAGAGGAATTCCTGTCCATCCAAGTTCCTAGATTGAAATCAGCTCCCGGGGTCACCAACTTGGTAGTTCACCATATCGATGTTGGTGATGCCAGACCCATCGAACAGCAATGGTATCCATTCACTCCCGTTATGAGGGAAGCGATGGATCAGGAAATTGACCGTATGCTGGAGGCAGATGTCATCGAGCCTTCCACCAGTGAGTGGAGCACTCCCATCGTGATGGCAGCAAAACCAAACGGCACCTTCAGGTTTTGTTTAGATTTCCGTAAAGTGAACGAGGTCTCCAAAAAGACGCCTACCCCATGCCGTACATGAGCCACATCTTGGATTGCTTGAGGTCAGCCAAATACATTTCTACACTGAACCAGAGTCAAGCCTTCCATCAGATCCCGCTAGATCTGGAGTCTCGAGAAATCACGGCATTTACAGTTCCCCATAGGGGACTATTCCAGTTCAAGAGGATGCCGTACGGATTGACTACCGCTCCCGCTACATTTCAGAGATTATTAGACCGGGTTATTAGTCCCGATATGCAACCCCATGCGTTTGTCTATCTGGACGATATTGTCATTGTTACCGACACTTTCGAGGAACATCTGGAGTGGCTGAGACGGGTTTTCGAGAAGATCATGGCAGCAGGGTTGCTGATCAACCCTGAGAAATGTGAATTCTGTCGGAAGGAACTGAAGTACTTGGGTTTCTTGATTAACCGTGAGGGGCTGTTGGTAGATCCTGATAAAATCTCAGCTATCCTTGAGATCCCAGTCCCGAGGACAGTTAAACAAATCCGGCAATTCTTGGGAGCTACTTTATGGTACCGACGATTTATTCCCGAGTACGCGAAGGTAGCGGAGCCTATCACCAAGCTCACTTGAAAGCAACAAGAATGGTTCTGGGGCCAGAAGCAACAGAGAGCTTTCGACCACCTTAAGGAAGCATTAACTGAGGCGCCAGCGTTGGCACGCCCCGATTACACTAAAAAGTTTACGCTTCAGACTGACGCAAGCTTAACCGGGTTGGGAACTGTGCTCATTCAAAAACCGGATGGGGCAGAACACCCTATTGCCTACGCGAGCCGTAGCCTAACTAGTGCGGAGCGTAACTACGACATTCGGGAGTTGGAGTGCCTAGCGATCCTATGGTCAGTCGAAAAATTTAAACCCTATCTAAATGGGTATCGTTTTACAGTCATCACCGATCACGCGAGTTTGAAGTGGTTACTGTCCCAGAAGGAACCCAAGGGTAGAGTAGCCCGATGGACATGGAAGCTGATGAATTCAGACTTCGATGTGTTACATCGGAAGGGCTCACAAAATCAACTGCCCGATGCTCTGTTCCGAATGTTTGAATCTACTCCTCCTGGCAACGATACCGAAGAAGATGACTGGCCTAACGTGGCAGGGTTACCACCGCAAGCCTCTGTTAACATGTTGCTGACACTGCCTCCTGGAGAGAGAGATCTCTGGTATGAGACACGAGTCAAGGACGTACGAGAGAATCCAGCACGCTATCACGACTGGAAATTCAGGAATGAGAAATTGTTCCTGCGACGAAGAATGTCCCGTCTAGACTCGCCGGACACCGTCCGGAAACTCGTGGTTCCGCGACACCATAGACCAGCTATTCTCTATGAGAACTACGATGTCCCGCAAGTGGGCCATCTTGGGATTGACAAGACCTTCAAGAGGATAGTAAGTTCATATTATTGGCCTGGCTTGTATCGAGCCGTCACTGGATACGTAAAACGCTGTGACACCTGTCAGCGTACGAAGTCTCGACAGGGGCCACCGATGGGACTGATGGGCCGTTGGGTTATTGAAGAACCTTGGACCGTAGTGGCCGCAGACATCATGGGACCTTTTCCACCCAGTCGGTCCGGATTCGCCTATATTCTGGTAATCCAGAACTTATTTACCAAATGGGTGGAATGTTGTCCGTTAAGAAAGGCCACTGGAAAGAAGATCAGGGAAGCTTTAGAGGAACTGGTCTTCTCCCGGTGGGGGGTACCGGAGGTGTTCCTGACGGATAACGGGACGGAGTTCGTTAACATCAACCTGCGACAGGTAGTGACTGAGTATGGTATTTTCTACACTACTACCCTTCCATACCATCCCCAGGCCAACCCCGTGGAACGGGTGAACAGGGTCCTCAAGACCATGATAGTGGCATTCCTGGAAAATGATCACAGGGAGTGGGACCTGCATTTGGCCGAGTTTCGATTCGCATATAATACCGCCTACCACTCCTCTATTGACACTAGTCCCACGTTCTTGAATTTCGGCCGAAGGCCGCGTCCTCATCAGTTCTACCGGAGGATCCCGGGGGAAAAGGAGGTGAGGGGAACCGACCTCTATAGTTGGTCGCCCCGAATGAACAATTTACAGCGCCTTAGGGATAAGGTGCAGCATGACCTTGAGGAGGCCTACCGGAGGCAGTCCCTTCAGTACAACAAACATCGTAGTCCCACCACCTTCAAGGTGGGAGATGAAGTACTGCGTCGGCAGCGAGTGCTGTCCTCGGCTTCGCAGAATGTGGCGGCCAAACTGGCTCGCAAGTTTCAGGGGCCCTATCGTATCAGTCGAGTTCTGTCCCCTAGGGTTTACGAGCTGAAAGATCACGAGGGGGCCATAGTTCAGAAGGTTTCGATTGACGACTTAAAGCCTTATCGCTCCCGTGTCTCCCTTGATATTTTAGATGGAACCTCTTTGGCTGCTTCGTCATCTGACAACGGATTTCGAGAAGCGATGCGTGGGTCTCGCGCCGGAATGGGGCGAGGACCAGTGGGGTTGGGTTCGGGGGTGCCGGGCGCTATCGAACCTGGTAGCCCCGAGCCTGACAACGGAGGCACCTCCCCCTCCGCTTCCGGAACTGGAGGTGAAACGGGCACTGGCGGTGTTAAGGAAGGTGCGTTGGTGGCTGGCCATTGACCTGGCCCCTATCGGGTACGATCCCGACTTCCTGGCCGGCATAAGGCGCAGGGGCTCGGAGAAGAGAGGGCGGTCGGAGACCCTCTCGATACCGGGCCCTGCCCCCACTGGAGCACTGAACCAACGCGTAGTTCCGCTTCCACCTCCTGTGGACGTGGGCCCGCGTATGACCTGCCGTCGATGAGGGAAACCGGGGCATCTTATGGCAGGATGTAGGGAGGGGTCGTCATCGTCCCGACGATGTTACTCCTGTAGAAGGGAGGGAGTGACGGTGCGGACCTGTCCCGGTTGCGGGCCTATGTACGCCTCCCCAATGGGACAGGTAGACAGAGACTCCCGGAGGAGTAGGACCGGAAGGGTGTAAAAGGGGTGGAGTGAGCGACGCTTCAGGGGCCAATAAAAGTAATAAAGAGCAATAAGGCCTCGGAAAACATACGGTGTTGGATTTGGGTTATTGAATAGGGACCTCCCACTTCCTGGCATGTTTTTCCCGGGTCCCGGTTACAGGAATCCAAGGGATGTGGTGGACACTCCTTTTTTGTTGGTGATGATACCGGAATAGCGGCAACGTGAGGTACCAGAATTAAGTAGCAGTCGGCCATTGAATAGACCTATGCAATCCTGCGAGGTCGTGGGGTGCCAAAGTCGGACGTGTGACCGGAATTTAGTTCTTCGAAGACCGCAGGAGGGGAGGACGGGTTTTCCGGCCAAGAGCGGCCGTGTGTAAGGGGGGAAGTGTTGTAACGTGGCAGGATATTCGAGCTGCGTCCACCTCGCTTGACGGCTACATACACGATCACGCAGGGTTGTAGGGGGATTTTCAGGTTTTATTTATTCCTTATTTTTTTTTTTTTTTTTTTTTTTGTAATTTTATTTTTTATATATATAATGCGATCGATACGACTGAGGGATAGAGAGGGAGTACGAGGAAGAGGAGAGCACTGGACACCTCGGACCAATATCCTATGTCTTTCTTGTTCGGAATATGCCATTTTTCCCGACGACGCACCGAATAATATACGGCTTTCTATTCTCGGCCGCCGTTGACCCACGGAAATGTATAGATCTCAGAGGATCATCTGCTGGACTACGCAACGCTAGTATTGTCTGTCGCTAATTTATGCATCGTCCAGCTGAGGCGCTAGTCGCGGTCATCGTGCGACACAGGTTCCCCTAATTAACCCGAGTAGGACCTCGGGGCTTTTTCCCGGTGACCGTCGAGTAAGGGAGACGTAACGCTCTATATCTTTGGCTGTCCCATTACATTGCTGGCATCATTTGGAAATAATAATTATCGATCTATCAGCCTATTTGAAATTCATATCGGTCATCGCCTCTTTTCTGGACGTGAGGAGTGAGGCTAAGAAGATACTCGAGATCTCCCGGAAGTCCAGGAACCTCGCATCGTCATCGTTCCGGTGAGCTCTCTTCCCTTCTACGGTCTTTCGCTATCATTTTTTTAAAATTTTATTATTGAACTTGTGGACTATTAGTATCTTCGGGCTTGGTCACACCTGCGACTCTAGTACACTGCGTGCAGAGTATAGATTGGTGTCGGGAATCGCGGCGTCTACAAAGTGTAACCTCGAGATCGCGGAATTTGTAGAAACCGGGGAAAAGTCACCGTATTAATTAATTGATTTTGTTAACGGTTAAACCGTGCGCGCGTTAGGCCGTTACTCCGGAGTTGTTTGAATTTGTTAATTGGTTATGTGGGATATGAACGGAATAGACCGCGTCGCGGATTTTACCTGGTAATAGACTTATTCATGTGATTTAATTTATTTATTTCTTGTCGACTTATTTTATCGCTTCGGACTGCGTGGCGTTAACGCCTTGGTTTTAATTAGGCTGGCGTACCGTGATTCAGCATACTTTATTTATTCCATTTATTTGTTCTTTTTTTTATTATTCGAGCGAACAGTACTTTATTATTCTTTTTTCGTTTTGCGTTCGGAAGTAGTGCGAGTTCGGCCGCCGTCCCGTCTGTTGTATTTGGTCATGAGGGACTAGTACGGTCGAGAGCGTATCTTTGTTAAACTTTGTTAAACTGTTCATTGCTTTTATTAGTTCAATTATTATTGTTAGTATTGGTTATTATTATCTTTATTGCTATTCCGGACGTCAGTCAGTTAATTGCGGGTTTTCTTAATTTCATGTTATATATAATTTGGAGGTTGTGTTAATCATTCTTCGTGCTCGACTGATTAGCCGTTGCTTGCCGGTGATTATCGAGCTAGGGGGTTCGAATTAGCCGAAGCTCGCGTACGTGACCTCCCGACGTCCCGTTGTTATGATTTCTGTGGATATATGTGGGATTAGCTCAGGATAGGTCGTACCACGGACTGTGAACAGAGAGAACCTAGCTTTGAGATTTGTCGATGAATATTGTTCGACGCGAAAATTCGAAGCGAGCGAGATAGGCTATACAGCGTCTAGGGGTTATGCGAGTGAGAGCGGGCGCCGGGATAAAACATACTGCCGAAATAATTAAAGTTATAGATTGTTAAAAACCAAACTGATTTTACGGGATATTTTAATTATACTTTTCTTTGTTTTTTTTTTTTGTTATTCTTGTTGAAATATTAATAACCGCTTCGACCAAATAAAGGAGCTGCCCGAGTTGGCTGTTGTAAATCCCGTACCTGCCTGTAGTCTGAATTATTTATTGGTTTTATTTCTTTACTTTATTTAGTTGTTATTGATATTATTTTCATTGGTTTTATTTAGGAATTCTGCTTCAGTTATATTATTTATTTGTTTTATTTATTGACTCTATTTATTGATTATGGGTTTTATTGTTATTAACTGGTTTTATTCAAGGATTGGCTGGATTTTTGACCACCTAAACAATCGGAACCACCCACTCTGCCTCGAACAGCTGTAGTTAGCCAGGGTTGAGTCTGGCCGAACATCTCGTTATTTTTCCTTCCGGCGCGTAAGCGCCTGGCGCCCATCTCGTAAGAGAAAATAAAAAGGAAGGAAAAATAGCTTGGGCCAGCTATAGGTGACGTGGTGCGTTGAGGACACAAATTTACGTTACAGGTCATACGACACGGAACTGCAGAAGTGACGCTGATAGGTCCGCTCACTGCATCAAATGTGGTGTGGCAGGACACAAAATAAATGTATGCAAAGCGGAATCTCACTGTGTACTCTGCGAGGAGAAAGGCGACCAAGCCTGCGGCCATATAGCCAGGTCGAGTAGGTGTCGAGTAGTTCGACGAATACCAAGTCGAACAGAGGGAGAACGAAATCATTCCCCCCGTCACCAAGGAGGACTAGTAAAGGCTTGCGCTAAGATGGGAATAAACAAGGCACCAGGAATGGATGACATACCCAATATCGCCCTCAAGACGGCAATAAGCACAGCACCAAAGATGTTTGTTGATCTGTACAACACCTGCATCCAAGAAGGAATCTTCCCGGCTCCATGGAAATGGCAGAGACTGGTCTTACTGCCCAAAGGATCGAAGCCACCCGACGAACCCTCGTCTTACCGCCCGCTGTGTATGCTGGACACAGCTAGCAAAATCCTCGAGCGCATTGTTCACGACACACTGAAGACGGCGATTGGAGCTTCTCTGGCAGATAACCAATACGGGTTTCGCAAGTTCCGCTCAACACTCGACGCGATAAATCTAGTGGTAAGCACCGCTAAAGAGGCCATGGCTGGATCTCGATAGAAAAGAGGGTCAAAGAAGTACTGCTTTGTTGCTACGCTAGATATCAAGAATGCCTTCAACTCGGCACGATGGGATTGCATTTGAGAACTTAAATTGAACGCTCCGCGTTATCTTAAAAAGATAGTGATGAACTACCTGAGCGACAGGATACTGAAGTACGATACGGATGTTGGCCCAAAACAGTATAGAGTGACAGGGGGAGTCCCCCGAGGCTCGGTACATGGGCCGCTACTGTGGAATATTATGTACGATGGACTCCTGAAGCTGCCACACTCGGACGAGGTGAAGCTAGTCGCCTTTGCAGATGACGTGGCAGTTGTAATAACTTCTAAGTACCTAGAGGAAGTCGAGACAACCTTTCACGAAACGTTCGCACAGATCCAACGATGGATGACATCAGTTGGACTAACACTGGCCGAACATAAATCCAAGGCAGTCTTAATTACTAGCAGGAAAACCGTAGAGACCATCACGCTCACTGTAGGCGGGCATACAATTAAATCGCTGCCGCATATCCGGTACCTCGGGGTGATGATAGACGCTAGGCTTAGCTTTAAACACCACGTTGAGCAAGCTAGCAACAAGACTGCCACCGTAGGTGCAGCCCTGTCACGGCTAATGCCTAACATAGGTGGACGCAGACAGAAGAGGAGAGCACTGCTGGCATCGGTGACCATGTCAGTCCTCTCATATGCGATCCCTATCTGGGCGGAGGCATTGGAGGTAAAAGAGTATCGGAAGATGGCAGCTGCCGTTCACCGACGTAGTGCCTTGAGGGTAGCGTGTGGATACCGCACAGTTTCTGAAGACGCTGCGTGCGTCATCGCAGGGATGATACCCATGGAGGTACTTGCGAAAGAGAGAAAATGTCGCTATTTTTTACATCACGCGACCAGGGAATTTTCGTTGCAGAAACTGCATTGCTTGATTTGCAGTGTGGCATGGCGCACGGTCTTGTTGAAACCAGTAACCGTCCAGACCTTTTTCACACATTTGTGGGCAGACATAATGAGCCAACATCCACCGATATCTATTCCCATCGACTGTTTCGCCTTCTCTGAAGAAAAATGGCTCAACGATGGTTTTGGCGCAATCGCCGCCCCAAATACGGCAATTTGGTTGTTAACCGCGCCAGAATGTGTAAAGTGGGCCTGGTTGATCATCAAAATTTGTTTCCAAAAATCAGGTTCAGTGTCAACCATTCGAGCGACTGTTTGGCCGTATTCAAAGTGACGTGGACGGTCTGTCGGCAATATTCTTTGAGTCAATTGCACTTTATACGGAAACAAATGCAAATCATCCTTCAAAAGGCGCCGCAAGGTGGTGCCACTGACGCCAAAATGCTGAGCGCAGTGACAATACGACACATGTATGTTCTCGGCAACACTCTCTCTTACCGCTTCAACCAGTTCATTGGAACGTCTTGGGCGTTGATGAGCGAGACGTGGAAGATCTCCCACTGTCCCGTGCTCAACAAAATTCATCACCAAACGACGAATAGTGTTGTCAGACGGTGCTTGTTCGCCACGATATTTTAGACGATGTGCATGTTGAGTTAACACAACTGAACGACTATTTTCAATGTACAGCGTCACTATTTTGGCGCGTTGTTTCGGTGTGAAGCGATTCATGGTTAAAATTGTACTGTATTGACGTTTCAAAAACATGTCTACTCAAGTCAATCCGTTGATAAATGTCAAAGTTATTCAACGTTTACATACCGACATAAAAGATGATGCACCCTGTATAATTCGGGATAGATTTTCGCTTCCGCAATCAATCCTCGCAGCTCACCGACTTACACAATTCAACAATAAAAATAGTCAAACTTACGCAATAAAAGCATCAAGCTGTCCAGAATTCAAATAGCGATTTCACCAAACTAATGATTCTTTTATAGACAAAACTTAGCTTCTGCCAAGACTAAAATGCTGGCCGTGATTTTGCTCGCAATTAAATTTGTCGATGGACTCTGACGCACTTACAATAATAATTTACAATAATAATTTGAATAAGTTAGAACCCCTTCAGCGATACTTAATGATTCAAGAAGTGAATTTAACGTAAACTTGAGTACTGGGCGGTAGCACTTCGACCGCCAAATCAAAAGTAGTTATCAAGCGGGTGAGATAACGTCCTGTCACGACAATATCCCCTCAGGTTCCTCATAAAAACTAAACTAAATGTCCTACAACTAAGGATGAATGATGGCCTTATCGGAAGTTTGCAGTATATGGAGTCTCTCGGACATATCTCACAGCAGTCGAGAATTGCGATTGGCAGGTGTCTGTTTCTTGTCGGACAGTTACGGAAGTGAACACGATGGCAACGTCCTACTTTTTCTATATGCAACCTCGCGTTGTGCATCGAAGAAGTGTATCCTAGAAAAACAAAAGCACGCCGTATCTGCGTCTGCCATCTCCCACCGTCACGATCTCCGCTATATGCAACAGTAGTAAGTGTACACCTTTGCTCCATCCCACTCCTATCCCTACTCCTTCCCCCACCACGCGGCTACACCCACCACCGCACTTTTCAACCGCCGCGCTACCCACTCTGCCTGACCAGTGTCGGTAACGTGGAGATGGTAAAGTGAGGTGGTGTGGGTACCTTGGTGAACAAGGAAGAGTAGAGATAAGAGTAGGATGGAGCATAGGTGTACACATACTTGGAATAAAATATTTAACTCACCCTTGTGTTGGCGGCATCTACGACGACTCTCCAGGGTGACGGGCACAATATTTACGTCGCGGCACTCTCTCTCTCTCTCACACACACACACATGCACGCATGCACATTCTCTCACTCACTTACTCACTCACCCACGCATCAAAATCCACAGCTGCGCGTCCGTGTAATATGGACTACCCGCACCCAGGGAGCGTAGGCACCGTCAGGGGTTCGCATCCGTAACCCGATCAGTACATTGTTACCGCACGTTTCCTCGATCCGATGTAGATCTCCGTCCTCGTCAATTAAATGTTCGAGGTCGAATACTGTACACTTCACGAGCAACACCGATAACATACTAATCAGCGGCTCGGGGTGAAATAGGTGAGGCCAGTCGACGTATATCGATTCCTTGAAATCGACCAGCAACACCTCGCAGCACCCGTCATCACTCACGTCGACGATCTCCCCGCGCATAGCCCTTTGATGCCGCACAACTACACAACCCACTCCAACTCGCAAGTCCTCGACCACAAAATGACTCCTCTCAATAAACTCCTGAATGTACATCCTATCCAAATTGACCTCCAGTTCGGATAATGCTACGCACATTTTGCCCGTCCGCAGACACACGGTATTATCGCTGCTACCATATACTACCCGACATACAAAAGCTACCGATAGCTCCTTATCTAGATACCTCGGATACATTTTCTTTTCGCGATTTAAACTTTCGTCGTGCACTGCTAAAGGCAGACTGAATGCTCCGGATGATGCTGGCGGTGATCACAGCGTTTGAAGATAACAAACGCCGCTCTGAATCATAACTAGGTGTGCAGCGCTTTGGATGCAATGTCAGCGGTTTTGCACGTGCGTTCCGCTTTGCACTGTGCTTATCGTGAAGCGAATGCTCTGCAGTAAAAGACGCAGAATATGATACTGTACCGCGAGAGACCTCGATTATAATTTATAAATAATTATAAAAAAAGAGACACAATAAACCGATGTATTTGTTTTTAATTAATCAATATATTATTTAAATCAGTTTACAGGTATTTACCGTCGTATGCAACATCCCTGCAAACACGGTAATCTTCGCTCGGAGACTCCTCCGCCGTTAAATTTATTTTTATCACTGTCTGATCGTCGAGAGGCAAAAGCATTGTAATATTCACGCACTAAACTGTCGTTTTTCGTTACATTATCGCTAAAAAGATTATTAAATCGCAACATGGTGGAGCCGCACGACATAAGATGTAGGAATACGATGCAAAATTGTCCACACACATCCGACGTATTACTCGGTAGCTGCTTGAGGCCGTACCGATAGAACTTGCAGTTTCTTCGTAGTCGCGCGATGTTGCGGTATAACCGGTGGTAGCCTGTAGCTATCAAAGTACATTCCTTTTCCATGATGGTTAACGTACCTGGCGATCCAATGCTCTCCAGGTCCGTCGTGATTATCCGTGTTAACTACGAGTCCGGCAGGTAACGACCATACTCGAGGAATTCTGTCAGCTGGGTATACGCCAACGGTTGAAAGTGGTAGATACTGCAGACTCTCGTAGATTTGTCTAGTGTTCATGCTGAACACATAGTCAATGATTAAATAATGACCGATACGCTTTGAAAGACGTATATATATGCAAACTTTATTTCACAGCATCGTCGATCGTGTCACGACTACATGATGAAGATTTCTCATCTCTCTTATTCTCTTCCTCTTCGTCTGCTGACCAAACATCCATGTATGATTCTCCTTTGAACGGGTGCTCGCAAAGCCAATTTTTTATTTGGAAAGCCTGGCGCATTGCACAATGCGAAGACGCTGTATCGTTTATCATAGCGTGTCTGAAGCATTTTCGCAAAGATTTCGGCATAAATGTGTACGATGGGGCGCCCTCCTCATCCTCCAGGTTAGAAATTTTACGACTCGTGATATCGCAAAGAAGTGTAGCCTTCTCGTGACGGCGAGTATAGATACGTCTTGATTTTCGCAAGATTTCACGCAAGTTACCGTGTGCTTGTTTACAGCTCACATCGCCCTCGAACGATTCCAGACCGTGAAAATATTTTGGGAGAAAATTATTCTGGCTTCTCGAATGCTGTGGTAATTCGGCAAAGTGACACGGTGGTGCGACGATCCAATAAGCAGAGTACGGTCTATCCACTGCTACCACGGCAATTTCTTTCGGAATTAATTCCGAGTCTTTACTACGCATTCCCTGTGTATCCACGACGATATCCATTTTCACGTCTAATCGATACAGATGCTCGAGTTCGACTGATTAGTTACTCACAGACACGCTTCTACGTCTCTTAACACGAAATAATTTGATGCCGACATCAGCACATTTTTCGCTTATCCAGTAAAATTCACCATTACTTGCCGAGAAACATCAATTTCAAGGACATTATCATATTCCGCGTAGACTGCACAATTTATCGTTGAAGCAAGCGCATCCTCAAATCGTACCTCTATTCTCACAGTACCGTGCTTCATTAAATTCCAATGTGTATTGCTGTTCGCCGAAAGATCGAGTGTCAAATCGAAAGCAAACATACAGTATCCATCGCGATAATTATCGCGATCGATCGAATTACCGTCGTTCAAGAAATGTATTCCAGTTCCCGAAAACAACGTTTGAAAAGCATCCACATATGGATGATTTTTCGTGAAATCAGGTTGTAACGGTTTCGAAGGTATTTGAGCACCATCTACATACAACGAGAGATAATTTATCTTGTAATTTTGGAAATTGAATGGATTCATACTGAAGTCGCCGTTAAACGCCTTGTTATCGACAAAACCGATAATTATACGCTTCCGCAATTGACCTAACATGATATTATCGATAGTCTCTTCATGAACACCAGAGTGTATTGAAACGGCTTTTACCTCGACTCTCGTAAGAGGATATTTAACCGTAGATTTCGCCAGAGTTCTAGCATGCGAGAGCATTACACCAGGAGCTATTTTTGTTCTGCGAACGAGAAGCGATGCCTCGAAAATCTTTAAGCCGCATTGACCATTCTTTGTATCCCCCACAAGACAAAATGAATCTCTAGACCGCACCAACCGTAGTCGCATCTCGACGCTGTTTAATAGGAACCGCTCCTGATTAAATATATCGCAATGCAGATGACCGAGCAAGTCTACAGTTTTTTCGACATTGATAAATTGTTTTCTCTTTACAAAACCCGTATTTTTGGATGTTATATCATTCATTTTTCCAGGGGTACCGTCGTACTAGAGAACGCTCGTGAGGTGCGAATTTTTTGCTGCTGGACCGTAATTCAAAAGTGTTTCTATGTACGCTCGATAAGCGTAGGCATTATTTGGAGGTGAAACTAATTTTTGATTCAGGTATACATCCACCTGATTAAGCATAGTATGCGCGAGGTCAATATACTCATCACCCTGTCCAGGAATAACAAATTCAATCCGTGGATCATCTGTTAGCGAAGATATTAGTTTGTAATACACCCAATTGGAGCCTTCGATAGTAGTTTGCGTCGGTGGGAGTGAAAATAATTCAAGTTCCGATTTAAGACACTCACACGAGTGCGCATGTAGAAAAGCCATCTTGTTTCAGCTATCCAAAAATATCTGCAACTGTTCGTTGACGAGTCTTCTTCTTCTTATTGTTCTTATTATTATTCTCCTTCTTTATTACTTTTCCCTTTATTACACTTTTATTTTTACGGGAGATACGTCGTGGTTTACGTTCGTTCGATTAATGAAGAGTTCGTAAAAGTTGCGCTTTTTATAACGAGAACTCCGCATGAGAGTGTCAATTTTTTCAGAGGCTTTGCGTTTGAGATTACTGCTTGATTCTCGCGCTCTCTCGCGAATAGCATCTTTCACAGCTATATTTCTATCGAGGATATCACCGGCCACGTTTACAACAGCACGCAGCGCCTCTTTTCCAACTGCTTTAGCGCCCTTCTTTAAAAGTTGTAACACTTGACGAAACAGGCCCCCGAGAAAGCTGCTGCTACCGCGTCCTCGTTGATTAGGTGTTCCGATATAAACATGGCTAATGCCGCCGTACCCGCGACGACCCCATCCGTGCTGCACACTGTCCATATCATCCATAGTCATGTAATGAATCGTGGGACCTTTTAAATGTAGTGTCACAGTCAACGTTCCCTGCTCGAATGGTATAGGATCCCCAAATTCGTCTGTTATATCGATCTCGATAGTGTGTAAATTATTGCGCAAGAGAGGTATATATCGTGGCGTTGAAAGCGATTTAATTTTTATCGAACCATACTGATAGTCATCAGTATCAACAGGAACAACTCGTAAGAGGGGTGTTTGTACATCGCCTGTAATATAGCTCTCGCAGATATCTGTGTATAGAAACATGCTGCCCAGTATAGCACCGGTGAGAGATGCTGGCCTCGACCCTGTGTATTCGCAATGCGGTTCTGTCATTACTGACCTACAGGCCTCTTGCGAGAATCCTAGTAGCCTTGCGATAGCGGGCGATACGCGAAAGTCGTGGTAACGTAGATCGTCGCATACGCACGCCACTTCGACCTGCCCGCTCGGAAGCGATTTAAAGCGCAAATGACCGGCCACGTGAGGTGACTTATTTATTCTCTCCAATAGAGCGTCTATAGAGCGATATACACCAGGTGCTACTTGGTCTCTATCAGCGCGTCTCCATGTTAAAAGATTTAAACCCTATAAATCATGACCACCATCCTCAAAAGTTACGAGATTTCCTACAGTAGGAACATGTAAAAGAGTCATCGGATAAGCAATTTCCACAAGACTAACAGACCATTCTCCGTGCAAACGTGTCTGACGCGGTAGTTTTGTAATAAATTTTATCGTCGTATTATTCGGAAAATACTGCATACTACTGTTGCTCGGTAGTACGACAATAAAAGAGCTATCCTTGGAGCTCATATTTATCAGGGACGGTGATTCCGTGCGTTTTTCCTCTTTGTCCTCTTCTTCTTCTTTTTCGTCTTCTCAGATGACGGAGGTACTCGTACTCGCGATAATTCTGCCTCGTAGTAAATACCGCCGATAGTCTCGTTATTCAGATCGTGTAAAATATACACGAATGGTTCTCGATTCACCGATATTCGTTGAATCTTGAATAATTCGTTACTCCAACCACGCTCATATCCTTTCACGAAAGCTGCTTTAGCTGTACTGATACGTACCAAGTCATCGACGCTGTATTTAGGCTTTTTAATTTTTTTTCGCGTTACTTTTTTTTGGCATTTTCGAGGGTTACTTCGCTCGGAGGAATACGCGTTTCGCTGTATCTAGTGTGATTATAAGCATATACAAAATTTTGTAAAACATCGATGTAACGCTTATTTCGCGTGTATGTAAAGTAGCGCCACATTCGCTCTTTCATTGTTCGATTAAAGCGTTCGGCAATCGAGGCTTTTATATCAGGGTCGCGAGCAGCGCGAAAATCGATATTCTTTTTCTTGAGAATTTGCTGAAACGGAGCGCCGATAAATTCGTTGCCTCGATCAGTTTGCAATTGCTGCGGGCGACGATTGTTACTGCGCGCGAGTATGCGTGTGAGACCGCGGGTCACGTTTGCGCTCGTTTTGTCACGCAAAACCTCGACCCACGTGTATTTGCTCAACACATCGATAACAACAATCAGATACGCGTACCCATCGTTGTACGTGACTATCGAGCAAAGATCAGCTAAATCAGCCTCCCATACATCGTCTATATTACTCACGCTGTACGTACGACGGGGAAATCGTCGTCGCACGAGACGATGCATGTTATATGAATCCTGTGTCTCGAGCCATGGTAAAACATTTGTTCGCGCTACTCTTCGGTCCACCTGGGCCAAATTTTTTGCTCGAGAATAGGAAGCAGGATGAGTGATGTCATAATAGATTTTTTTAAGAATTTTCATAATTATAGCGATGACCAATTAAATGGATTCTTTTTCTTTTTCTTTTCTAACTATGTGGGGGGTCGATATTCTGCTTGTGCAATGTTTTGCAATTGTTCGTCCTCTTCTTTATCCCCCTCCTCCCCCTCGATGATGTCGTTTTCAGCCGTGAGCATTAAATCTGTGTTTGAGTGTGCGGTCTCGGCCTCGTTGTTGTTGTTGCTACTGTTGCTGCTGTTGCTGTTGCTACTATCGTTATCGCGTGGTAAAATAAGACGCCGCTGTGGTGTCGAGGATTATGTAGGTGTAGGCTCGTGTAGTAACTCGGGATTGCCGATAAATTCGCGTGGCATCTGTATCGCTCGCAGGAGTTTGGCAAGGTGAGATCGTTCTTGCATTTTCTAGCTCGCGTAGCATCGTTAACAAAATCAACGATATTGGAATTTGAAATTCTTCTGCCGACTATGGAAACAACACCGTTACGATCCCATGTCATTTTTTTACCAACGGCGCTGCGATGCAAATTGCGAAGCAACGATATTGCTTTAGATTTAAACTTTTTTGGTACGCTATCGATAATAAGTGTGTCATTGAGTCGAGATTTAACTTTGTTCATTAAAACGTCGTCGGATTTATTCTCGTGGCTATCGAGTATTGCTATTTTTTGTTTTGATGAAATATTCGGTACTGCAATATCGTACTCGACCATGTGAAGATAACGCTGTAAAACCTACTGGTACGCTATCCATTTCTTTTCCTCTCGCTCTTATACAAGTGAGAGTTTAGAATTTCACTCGGCTCAGAGTCGAGGCGCGATAATGGCGTACCGGTTGTCTGTACGGAAGGCAACGGGTCTGCACTAGTAGTAGTGGCGAGTCCAGCGAGACGGTGTATGTTATCATGAGGAATAAGTACCATCTTTCTGGCATATTCCATGTCTCGTGCAGGTCAAGACAGGTACAAGAAGCAACTTGAGAAATCCGACACAGTGCTCGACGATGATCTTCCTCATACCGATTAAATTTTTCCTTTTGGCGGCTAGTCGTCGAAGAATTGTCGCGTGCCTCCGAAGATGATTCTTTTGCACGTTGTTCAGACTCACGTTTCCCTGTAAAACGTTTAGAGCACACTCGCATATACAGCGTACGAGCGCTACATCTGCTTTGTGCAAAGTTGCACGTCGTTGCTCTTGCTTCCGATAACACAGCGCTTGCAATATAATTATTTGCTTTTTAGCGAGAGGTCCGCGCAACGCCATTGCAAACGCATTGAAGGTACATCGCGCGTCGCATCGCGAACTTTTATTGCTTTCTGAGGCACGTAAACGTAATGGTATTGGTCATCGGGAAATATACAGGCACGAAATCGACAATTATCGGGCGTCGATTGTTTCAAGTCGAATAATAGATAGCCGTGCGCTGCGGCTGTTGCATCGAAATACACCTCCTGCAAAAATTGCGGATTCTCGGGACATACCTGACGGGCGAGGTGCTAAATTTGCGCGCGATCTCGCGGATTTTTTAAGACAACGATATAATTAGCGTTTACGGAGATATCGCGCTGCCCGTGACCCTGATGGAAGAGATTTTGCGTGATGAAAATGACATTAAGATTTTTATGATGGCTACCCTTGGTGAAAAGATCGACCACAGTATTGTTGGATGCCTCGCGCATTAGATCGTCAATAACCACAAGTTTAGGTCTTGTATCATTCGAGTAGTCTACTGCTTGCGTTAAACCCTCGCGAAATTCGATTTTATCACGGTACTCTGAATACCCGGACTGCCACTCTGAGTCATAAAAAAGTATACGCTCGAACGGGACGTCCGTCATTTGGCGCATGTATTTAAAGATGTTTTTCACAAAATATTTTTTACCACAACCCGTAAGACCACGTATCACAGCTGTCCTTGGATGTTTCCAACGTGTATCCATATCGATGAGTGTCTATTAAAATCAATCAGCTGACTCCTAAATAAGCTTATACCGCGGCGGCGGCCGCGGCGACCCCGCGGCATCAGCTATTTTCGCGGCCTTAACGAGCTGATAAGGCGCGGTGTGCCTGCACTAGTTGATGAGGCGCGGGCCCGCGATATAAGCTGGTGTTTATGCCGTATGTAAATAAAATAACGATAGTTTTTATATTTCTCACAAAGAAAGCAATATTTATATTCCACTATGGATACATCTCTATGTGCGAATTTTACGAATCATCAAATTCTAAACAGCAATATTGTATCCACGAATGTAGCACGAGAAAGTCAGAACAAAAGGAAACACTCGATAAGAAAGACGGTACAAAAGGAATCAACGATGAGAAAGTCAGAACAAAAGGGAACGATAGAGAGATAGCAGCTACTGCTACGAATAGCAGCACAAAAAGAACGAGCCGACAACGGTTTTATACATAATAAATCAATATTTTTTTAAAATGTATTGTACACAGTAAATATGATACATGAAATTAGACTAAAAGATTATTTTTAAATATCGCGAATTCAACCGTAAAACTATATCATTTTTTGCGTTATACCAATTAGCGTATTTCTCAATAGCCGTACGGTACAGTAGAGTACATCCCGTGCCGCTTTCGCTTCGTGTTAACAGGTTCGCATGATTTCGTTTCTTTACACGTTACTACATGATGAAATTCCGTACGTCGAATAGTGTCGAATTTTAAAATAATAGGTACACTCCTTGCTCCTGTCACGAAAGATCGTAATGCGTTATAATTTACGTGACGGCTATTCGCAAAGTTTAGCGTGATACCCTTTACTCTATCAGGATTTTTTTCGTTTGTAGTAACTACGTTCTGTTTCTAGTTGTTTATAGTACCATTTTTTTCGTTTGTAGTAATTTCGTTTTGTTTGTAGCAGCATTGTTTCGTTTGACGTAGCATTTTTTTCGTTTATGGTAAGCACGTCTTGTTTGTAATAAAATTTATTTCATTTGATATATCGTTTGTAGCAGCGTTCTTTCGTTTGTAGTAGCATATTTTCGTTTGCAGTAACATCATTTTGTTTCTAGTTGTTTGTAGTAGCGTTTTTATCTCTTGTAGTAAATTAGTTTTGTTCGTAGTAGCGTTCTTTTATTTGTAGTAACCTAGTTTCATTTGTAATGGTTTGGTGTAGCATTTGTTTCGTTTGTACTAACTACGTTCTGTTTCTAGTTGTTTATAGTACCATTTTTTTGTTTGTAGTAATTTCGTTTTGTTTGTAGTAGCATTGTTATGTTTGTCGTAGCATTTTTTTCGTTTGTGGTAAGCACGTCTCGTTTGTAATAACATTTGTTTCATTTGAGAAAACTTCATTTTGTACCTAGTTGTTTGTAGTAGCATTTTTTTTTGGTCGTAGTAAGTTTGTTTTGTTTATAGTAGCGTTCTTTTGGTTGTAGGAGTAATATTGTCGTTTGTAGTAACTTCGTTTTAGTTCTAGTTGTTTGCTGTAGAATTTTTTTCGTTTGTAGTAGCTTAGTTTTGGTCTAATAGCGTTATTTTATTTGTCGTATCGTTTTTTCGTTCGTAGTAAAGTTGAATTGTTTCTAGTTGTTTGTAGTAGAATTTTTTCATTTGTAGTAATTTAGTTTTATTTGTAGTGGCGGTCTTCCATTTGGAGTAGCATTTTTTTCGTTTGTAGCAACTACGTTTTGTTCGTATTTGTTTGTGGTACTGTTTTTTTTTATTCGTAGTAATTTGTTTCGTTCGTAGTAGCATTTTTCTCAATTGTAGTAATTTCATTTTGTTCGTAGGCAGCGTTCTTTCGTTTGTAGTAGCATTTTTTTCGTTTGGAGTTATTTCGTTTTGTTTGTAGTAACGTTTTTTCGTTTGTATTAGCATTTTTTTCGTATGTAGAAACTTCGTTTTGTTTCTAGTTGTTTGTAGTAGAATTATTTTCGTTTATATTAACATAGTTCGGTTTGTAGTGGTTTGAGGTAGCATTTTTTTTGTTTGCAGTAAAATTGTTTTGATTTTAGTTGTTTGTAGTAGCATTTTTTTCGTTTGTAGTAACTTCGTTTCGTTTGTAGTTGTTTGTAGTACTGTTTCTTTCGTTCGTAGTAACTTCGTTTTGTTTGTAGTGGCGTTGTTTCGTTTGTTGGAGCGTTGGATCGTTTGTAGTAGCGTTTTTTTCGTTTCTTGTAAGCACGACTTGTTCGTAATAACATTTAATTCATTAAAGGTAACTCCATTTTGTTCCTAGTTGTTTGTAGTGACGATTTTTTCGTTTATGGTAACTTCGTTTTGTTCGTAGTAGCGCTCTTTTATTTATAGTAACTTTGTTTTGTTTCTAGTTGTTTGTAGTAGCATTTTTTTCGTTCGTAGTAACTTTTTTTCGTTTCTATCTATGATACATTTTTCAATAATCGTACCGTCGGGTTTACGAACACGTAATGCGTTGTTTGAGAATCCGTCCGATGATGGTATTTGACAGATCTGAAATATATTGAAACTAATGAAGCTTCACTCGATGACAGAGTGAGAATAAACCAGACACATAGATGTTAAATTAGAGAAAGTGGTTTATTACACCTTCCGCATAACTACAATAAATCACATAATTTTGAATAAAACACTAAAAGTGAGAATAGATATAAGAGAGGACCAAATTTAGAAAAAATACAAAATAATATAAATAAATGCACCAAAAAACTGAGAATAAACGATTGAATTTAATTAGGTAAGCTGAATTTGATTTATGAGATGAGAACCAGAACACAATTATATTAATTGTGTTCTGTGAGCACTGAGAGCGGTGCGTGTGTAGCTGTCAGTGCTGCGTAGCACGCCACGCTAAGAGAAATATGAGTGCATAAGATGTGTGAATTATTCACTGCAAGCTCTCAGTAGATTTATTGAAGAGAAGTTGCAGTGAATAGATGAGAGCACTTGCAATTGAAATTGCTTGAGTGCTCTACACACATGAGACTAGCTATGCTGGCAGCACTGCGTAGCACGATACAACACATAATGAGGATGCACAAAATGAGCAGTGTATAGTCGCTGTACTCTCCAACAGATGTCCTGAAGAAAAGTACAGTGAATATAGTACACCTGCATAATTTTATTAATTATACCAGTAAATTATGTTGAGAAAAACGTGGCGTGACATGTGTTGCAATGCCGCCAAAAAGTGAGACCAAAATGCTGATGTACCGATGAGCATCCAACTCCTCGTTGCCATTGAATTTACGGTAAATTATAACAACGTACTCGTACCTGATTTTGAGTCCTGTTGAGAGCGATGAGTGAATCCAGAGTCAGAAGCCAACGAGAAAAGTCCGATGAAAGTTCCGTGTGTGCTGTTTCTCGATGCTGTTGCGAAAGTGTCCAAAAATGCAATATGGCTGCGAGTACGAAAGCGTCGTTGGGCGCTGAAGTCAGTTGAGCGAGATAGCCGGTGAGCGAAACCGAAGTCAAGCGAGAGAGACATCCTCTCGCTCGACGCGGCATGCCAACGAGGCACATCCTCGGCTTCGCGAAGCCCAGCCTCGGCTATCTTCGGCTCAACCGAACGATGTGTGCTAGAGCACCGCAACAGGTAGGCGCACGACGAATATCGATCGCCGTGCGCCAGCTGATTATCCAACATGCGTGAAATTTTGGTCCTCCCGAAACGAACGAAGTTATATAACTACCATGCCCGTATTCACTCAATTCATCCGTAAGATCTCCTAGAAATTGACCGATTGGCGGCTCATACTCGTTACCATCGGGGCGACTCACGTAAATACAGGAGTCCATATCGCAGTACAATATTCGTCGCCCGAGCCCCTCAAGATAACTGTATAATTTTAGGCGTGCCTGTGCCGTCGTGTATGCTGTAATCACGGTATTTGATGTCGGGGATGGTTGGATAGCATCGCGGTTGCTTACATAGTTTATATACATAATCTTGTGATTAACCGGTAGCATCCCCGTCACCTCAATCTCCGGACTCGTTAGTAAATTCATTTGCTCCGCGCGCGTGAAAACGATAACGGTTTTCGTGAGATTCTCTCGCTGACCAAACTTTCCCCAGAATGAATTAAGAGCCAATTTTACGAGTGAACGTAAGCCCGGATTTGGCTACAAAGCGCTTCGCTCGAGATATACACCCTCAGACTCCTTGTACAATGCTATAAAACGTTTTATTGCTTCCTCGTCATCGTTACACTCTGTTGGCGGCCCACTCGCCTCCTGTTTTATTTTTAGGAATGTATCGATGTACTCGGCAAAATGACCGCCTCGTCGCGTTGTCGAGTCATACTGCGTAACAACGTATTGCCAAATTTCATAGATAAACGTCACCTTATATCCGAGCGACACAGCTTTTCTCAGTTCGTCCACGACCCATGTGCCGTCGAACGCTCGCTCAGTCGTGTCATCGTGTGTACAAACCTCCGAATTGTCCATATCTCTACAGCACGTTCTACACGGGGGGAACAGTAGTTTCCATGCATGCAAACAGGCAGTACGGAGATATACAAATCGCGCGGTGCCACCACGGTACACTTCACGAGACTCTTGACGACACTTAGATCGTTTTCAAGTCCTACGAGTTCTCGACACTCATCACCTACGTACAATTTTGGGTGTCCAACGGGATATTTTCCATTCTTACACACCCATGGATAAAGCGAGCAAACATCCACATAGCGTATCTGCTCCCCATTCGCGACGTCGTACAGGCTTACAAAATTTTCCGTTCGACCGCCAAAGAATGCATCGCGTGGTTCGAGAGGTGCCTGCTTGACCATGGCGTGATTTTTACGTATATCGACATTTCCTCGTTATTCTCGAGTAATCCGTCACAATCGCAATCCCATATTTCGGTTAGAATGTACCCTTTCGATCTGATTCGCCTGGAAATAAGAACGGTACGCTCGTATCGCTCATCCATTGTATCGCCGAATTTAGTTCGAGCATCTCTATTTACGCGATAACATCGCGGACAACCATGCCAAAAGCAGCCGTGAAATTGAAGAACGTGATGGACCCCCGCATACACGTAGTAACCGTCGACAGCCGGTAGGCCGGCCGGAGGGCGATACTCGCTCGTGCGTCCAGCATGAGCGATAACGCAGTTGCGCTCACGCTCGAGCCATACGAGCCATACGACCGCCTTGCGCGATTGCTTATCGCCCCAGCGATACCCCCCTGGCGGTAACACCGCAATGCGATTTTTCTGTAGAAAATTCTTTCGAAATACTCTCATACATGCTGATGCTATCGTGCATGCTTCTGTAAAGGGGCACACGCTTTCGCAACGTATAGGTAACTCTCGAAAAGCTAAACACGCTCGTCTCAAAACCGTAACATCTGTACGACAATATTGCACAAATTGCGTCGCAAAATCAATTTTATATTCTACGCGACTCGATTGTTCCTCATAACATTTTAAAAAGCGCTCGCGATCCGCGGAGAACATGGTATCGTGTGAGTAAAAATGCAAAGCCGGCAGGGGACCTGAGTAATTCTGATATTCCGGTGTGTTGAGTAAATGGGGATATGTACCTTTTGCCACCTCATCAGCGAAACCGAAGGCCTTAGGTAAAGCGCTAAGAGCCATGGGTACATAGTTTTGACTATCGAGAAAAATGACATCGCGAATTTTCATCGAGACAATCTTCGTACCATTCATAATCAGAAAGGGCAGCTGTGTTTTTTGCACTTCGATTAAATACCGTAGAATAAATTGTGCGTCGAAACCTCTAGCATTATGGGCAATGCACATGGTCTTTTTAAATTTTTGCGATAATGCCAATTTCACGAGCTCCCCAACAGGATCATCGATAAACACGAATTCACGTTTACCACAGTTAGCACAATCAGCTCTATATTTGTGATATCCAGAAATGCCATACATACGCATTGTGCAACACATAAATTCGGCTCGTTAATTCGTGTCGATTTATCATCATGCAATTGCTCGTGTTCTTGCGTCACAAAATCATAAAATAAAAATCTCGTGAAAGACGTGTCTTTTTTCTTCTTCTTTTGCGCCTCTGGTGCTATAAAACACGCATGCGTAGTCGGTCGCGTTTGTTTGCACGTAATAAAAAACCATATACCACATCCATGCATCTTTTTATCTGTGGTTTTAATTATACGCGAGCAGCCTCAACAGATTTTCAATGCGTTACAGACGCTGTACCGTCTATATTTACGAGACGTGATACCCGCGGAGCCCTCACCAACGATTCCCTGCGGAGCTGTCACCATCGCTGTCCCTGCTATGATCATCTGAATCGATTCTGCCCTCCTCATCGAAATCATAGGTGTCGGATCCCATTTCTTCGTCTTCATACCGTCGAACTATATAAAAATCCTATGAAATAAAGGAAATAAAATAAAAGAAATTTTCAGCAGCCTTTTTCTTTTGATTTAATAAGAAAAGCAATGCGTGCCGCAAATGTTCTTTTTCAGGCACAAAACTCGACATGATCACTGAACGATAAAACAAAGACACTAGTTTTTGGCGGAATCAACTTGTGTGTGTTTGTAGGTTAATGCCAGACGAACAAATTTGCGTATGTGTCAAATTAATACGCTGCGTACTTTTCGCTGGCGCCATCTCTTAGTTAAACTGGAAAAAACTTATGCATACACCTGGTAGTTGTCAGTGAAACGCCTCGTGCAGGAGCGTATGAGATCATCGGTTTCAAAGAATTTTCTGAAGAAGCGCTCGAGCACATCTTGCTAACGACGGAGGATACGGAGTTTATGAAAATTATTTTGTCCGAAATAATTGTGCTGTTTCGTGGTCATATCGCTGATCATGCATCAAGTGTTGCGTTGCGAACGCAATAATTCTCCGTATGTGCAGCTATTTGTGATAAAGACACTGTTGTAAAGAATTGTATATAGTGTAAATTTCGCTCGAAATATTATAAAGTATACACCGAGGTCAGTCATGGTGAGAGAGAGAGAGAGAGAGAGAGAGAGAGAGAGAGAGAGAGAGAGAACGAGAGAAAGAGTCCTAGAACCGAAGCATCAGCAAAGGTCTGCGATAGAAAGAAGACGGAGCGCTCGTCTCTGTTTCATTAACACAGCAGATCATGGAATATGGGCCAATGTCGATTAGCAGCAAAGCAGCAGAGCTTGGTAAGTAAAAAATATAAAATAATTTTAAAATCGTAATTTTAAATCATGTAATATTTATTTTTAATTATAAAAAATAATGTCTTGCAGAGCGAGCAGCCCCTGCATATGAGCCGACACCGAGGGTTCGTTATTCGTGTTATGGAGGGCGAGAAGAGGATACATATACTGTACAGATAGAGCTTACTTCGGGAAAGAAAAGTGCCACCCGACATCCTCATCCACAGTTGTCGTCGGTGGCAGAAGATCATCAACGCTGCGAACTTTGTATAATGAGGCGTGGCATATCAGGTAAGACAATATCGATTATTCTGTACACGATGTTTTTTATTGATTAGTGCATTCAATTAAATAGTTGTTTCATCCTTTTTTCAGAAGTACACTATGATGACAACACCCACAGCAAAAAATAATTTAAAAGCGATATTACGAGCGATAATACAAATTAATTCCGTATAGCGATGAAAATAAAATTAACGGTGAAGGAATCTCCGAGCGTGGATTACCGTGTTTGCAGGGCTGTTGCATACGACGGTAAATATGTGAAGTGCTTTCCATTAAATATTGATTAATTTAAAAAATACCTGATCTTACTGTGTCTCTTATTTTTATAGCATAATAATTGGAGAATTATAATTGAAGTCTTTCTCTCTCTCTCTCTCTGTGAGGGATCATATTCTATATCTTTTACTGCAGAGCAAGCGCTTTGCGAGGAGCACAGCGCAGGGCTATGCATGCTCGAAAACCACTTTCGTTGCATTTAAAGTGATGGATACCTAGTTATGATTCATAGGAGGCTGTTATCTTTATGCCCGTGATACTCTCTAGCAGCATCTCGAGCATTTAGTCTGTCTTTGGCATCCTACTTGTAAACAATAAGAAGCAATATGTATCCACGATACGGCAAGGAGATTTTAAGCGACGCGTTTTGGTGCCGATTAATGTTTGTCGAGAGCGTGATGAGCGTGTTCCTGCGTACAGAGGAAATGTGCGATGCATACGACGATCTGAAAGAGCTCCTAGGTAGCGTGTATTTAGTGGAACGTCGTGGAAGACCCATTGAACTTGGGGAGCTGTATATCGGAATGTCCTGTATTGTGCCTCGTTTCAATAGTGTTGTCCGCGGCGAAGTGATTTACCCGGACTTTGATGTGCACTGCGAGGTGTTGCTGGTCGATTTCGGCGAAACTATCTACATCGACTGGTCTCACCTATTTCATCCGGAGCCTCTAACAAGTATGCTGCCGGTTCTTGTCATGGAGTTTTCCATATACGGACCCAAACGCGTGGATGCTGCAAGTATTGAGCAGCTCGTCGAAGAAGCGTGCAGTAGAGATGACTTGATTGCTGTCATGATGCGACCTCTTGCTGGCGATAGCGTTCCGCGGGCTCGATTATCGAACGGTGAACGCGCGGACGTGGCGGCGGTTATTATAGAAGCCCTCGGTGATGAGATAGATATCGGCTACGATATCGATGCCGTGGACGAGGGCTTTGACGAGGACATAGTAATGAATTAAAGACACGATGCTGTGCGTGTGTATATGTGTGTGTGTGTGAGAGAGAGTACATTCGAGAGACAGGAGTGTAAAATCGCTTTGGCAGGAGGGTAGATGCCTACAACAGCTGCGGTGGTGAGTACATAATTTTATTCATTTTTCCAAGTATGTGTACACCTTTGCTCCATCCTGCTCTTATCTCTACTCTTCCTTGTTCACCAAGGTACCCACACCACCTCACTTTACCATCCCCACGTTACCGACACTGGTCAAGCAGAGTGGGTAGCGCGGCGGTGGAAAAGTGAGGTGACGGGGGTAGCTGCGTGGTGAGAGAAGGAGTGGGGATAGGAGTGGGATGGAGCAAAGGTGTACACTGTAACGGTATTTTTACGTTAACATTAAATTTTTTTCTTCTGAGGGGAAGAATTCGGGCTCGAACACGAAGATAATTAATTGCAGACTTCTATAGGAAGTAAAATTAGGATTTATTCAATAACTATCTCAGAATTTCTGTGTTGTGAGGCTTTTTGGCGCCTTTAACCGTACAATCTGTCAGTAGTGTTTAATTTGCTCTGCTGGTTTCACGCTCTTCTTTACCCGTGAGGTTCTCGGATTCCCGACTTCTGCGCTGAGCGGTGGATATCTCAACCACGCAGTATCGAGCTCAGCCGTCTTGATCTTCTTCCCGCCTGGCTGCTGACAAGCGGTCTGCTGGGCTTAATGCGTTGTTGCTGGCGCGTCGGTCAGCCGGTATGGACGCTGAATATATGTCCGCGTCTGCGTTGTTTTATTTAATCATCAAAAAACGTTGTTTTTCGTGTTGTTCCGCGTTCGGGCTCTTCGTTTATTATAGTCGTGGCGTCCCCACGTGATTTCAGTGTGTTTTTATAGTTGTGATAGTGATCCCAGTTCGCGAATAATCTACTTTGTGTGTCTAACGATGGCAGTTTCCGTCTCGCGATTTTTCAGTGTCCCTTAATTGTTTATCAATTAGTTATGGGATCTATCAAGGGATCTTCGATGTTGGACGTGGACGTTCCTGTTGTTCTTCTCTCTTGGTGAGTTGATCTTTTAATTTATCGTTCTCTTCTCCTGTATGTTTATTGAGTGGTATCCTCCTAATGCGACGCGCTTGACAATGCTGACAAAAATTGTTTCCCTCCTAATAATTTTTCTAATTATCTAAAAATTCTTAATCTAGTTTCTATTGGTCGGGCTGACTAATGCCCTCCTAATTTTATGTATTAAATATTTTTTTTAACTTCCTTGCAACTTTTGACTCCAAAGCCCTGTTGCTTCTTGATGCGGTAACTGATTTACCGTGAATCTTAAATTGACCGTATCAAGTCTCTATGTTATAATTTTTCTAACTATTGTTTTGTCATTCCCTTTTCTTTCTCAATGTTGTTCCACTCTTACTTTTCTCTAAGTTTCCAAATTGAGAACTTCTAGGTACCGTAAACAAGTTTTTTCAATTTAATGGTGCGCAACGTTCACAATATTTCTTATAACTTATCTGGATTTATTTCTAATTATGCTACCCAAACCGTCTTATTCTATTTTCTTAATTCTCTTAAAATAGACCTTAATTATTTATTTGAACGTCACCAACTTTCTTTTTTTATTCTGTTTTCTTCAGAATATTTTCTATTTTCCTCACACGGTTTGATCTGTCCGCTCTTAATCTTTATATGATTCCTTGCACTCACTTGTGTTGTTTTTCTATTTTGCAATATTTGAATTAATTTATAGGGCCCCACTCACACCCTTTCTAATTGATTTCTGAATTTAAAAATCAAATTCTTGAATTTTGTTTCAATTTTTTATTACTTTTCACCAGCGGATCCAACTTGGTTGGTAGTTTGAATCGAATAAGAGGGCCTCCTTGGTTTGAAGCTCGCTTTTATACCTTTCTCTCCTTTCCCACTCTCTAATTTTAACTCTTCTTTTTCTATTATCTCATGTAATTTCTTTTGTTTCAGCTAGCCCCTCCACTGTTGCCCCTACATCCCCTCACTGCCCGAGCGAGGCCAGCCGGTCGCTGACCCGTTCTTTTCCGGCAGCGAAGGAATTTGACAGGCTTCATCCTGTTTCGCGATGTCGACTGGATTTTCCTGCTTACTTATCTCATTCTCCTTACTCTTTGTATCTGCTGTAAATAAATGATTTTATTTGTCTGTATTTTTGTTTCATTCTTCTATCTTTTACAGGTTGTGACTACGTCACATTATCCCCCCAGATTTTTGATCGGTCAAATTTTTTACCGAATCAAAAATCTGTTGGACTTTTTTTTTTTTTTTTTTTTTTTTTTTTTTTTTTTTTTTTTTAGCACTTAATCTTAAACTTAGTACTAGACTTATTTCGACTACTTATTACTATACTTATTCTATAATAAATTTACTCGAAATAAAACAACGCCTAGAATGTTTTATCTTTAAACTTTCTTTTTATTTATGTCCCGTCGCTGTCGCTGTCGTTTTGTCTGTCCTCGTCGCTGTCAGTCACGTATCGGTCTCGTTGAGGGATCACGCCCCACTCCTCAAGCGTTGTCCTCGTCGCGTCGTCGGGTGGTGGCGTAGCCAGCCAGGCCATCTCCTCGGCGTCATCGTCGTCATCGTTACTTTCTGCCTCCGGGAATTCGTCTATGAGGGAGGCGAGCTCCCGGAGTAGCTCGTCCCTACTTCGGTTCGTAGTCATGCTCGTACCGGTTGATGCCCGTGATGTACCGGCTGTAGGTCTGATCGCCATCTGCTCTCTCGCAGCCTGTCGCTCTTGTCGCCGTTGGACCCGGTGGCGCTTCCCGTGGTACCCCCCGTCTCGGCCGTAGTCGAACGTGGGGTTGGTGGGCACCCTCCTCGCGTCCCCGCTTCGTCGAAGTTGTTGTGCAACGTCATAGCCCCTGTTGTGGAGGCTGGCGTGTATGGACACCCATACCACCTCCACAACAGGGTCGAGCTCATCTACATATACGTCGATAGTCTGCCCCACCGTCAAAGATGCAAATCGGCCGCATGCCGTCTGACTCCACACCCGGCCGATCGGCGCCATCTCATGCAGAGCGCACGTGACGGTAAAATACGGCTCCCCGAGGTATGGATCTGGTACCGTATATAGCGTGTCCATTTCGGTGTTCATTTTTGTTCCTAAATCTCCCATCCACACTCCATATCTCCCGTCGCTTCTTTTCTCCATGACTGTCCCGCGGTGAAACGAGTATTCACTTTCATCCTCTTTCTCGATGAGCAGAAATAGCGTTGCTCTTCCCGGATATATCTCCTCCTCCAGCAGGCGATGCACGTCGGGATGCGAGCGGCTTGTCCGTGCTATCTGTCGGAGGAAACTTTCTCTCCGTTGGCGGTCCCGTTCTAGCCATACATAGAACCGGCTGGGGCTCTCAGCCGTCAACAGCTCCGCTGCATACGGCTCGTTCGGGGTCAAATACTCTACGCCGTATTCGATATATCTTGGTGCGGACATTTTTCCTCTTTCTTTAAAAAAACCCAAAAAAGGAAGTATTTTATTTGTTTAATTTTTCTTCTTGTTTATTTTACTTATTTCTCCATTTATTGATTTTATTCAATTTTATTTCATTTTTGAACATACCTCTTTTTTTTTTCTTTGAAGAAATTAATAACTCCTTTTTTCACTTTACGTATCTTTTTTTTCGCACTATCTGCTTTTGATATTTCACGGTTTTGTTTGCCGTTTCTTTGTAATCGGTCCCCTTTATAGACATTTCTTAATATGGAACTATATCTATATTCATCAATTATTATTTTTGGCCATTGTAAATTCATCATTTCGGATTTCCGGATTCTTCGTGATTTTTCGGCCAAATTTCGTGCCGGCCTTGGCCTCTACGCCAATTATCCGTCTCCCGAACCCCTTTCTCTATTACTCTCTCTTGGCCTTCAATCGATTACCCAATCGTCGAATCGATTACCAATACCCGGAATTTGCGTCATCTTCGTAGAATCTATTATTTTCTATGAATTCCAGTACTTGTCAAGCCTATCGGGTTACGTGTTCGTCGCGCCTCTTTTCTTGACTAACCACAACACGAAAGATCTTGGCGCCTGTTTTGGTGTACTTTCCCTCGGTTTTGCATATAGTCTCTGAGTTAATTTTACTACATGCTCGGTACGCTGACCGTCGGTACCTTTGTTTTCACTGTACTTGTCGATGCCGAGTGTAGTCCCTGTTGTCTCGCTTTCGGACTCTGCCTCCTTTCTCTCTCGCTCTCTCCCATGGTGGTTGAATTCGCTGCCTCTTCTTTTTTCTCGTCTGTCTCTTCTGTCTCTGTCCTATACCTCTTAAACATACTGGCGTGAAATTTACCGCGCTCTTTCTTACTTTCTACATCTATTACTAAATATGTTGCTATTCCTACGCATTTCTTAATTCTATACGGGCCTTCATATAAGGGCATAAATTTTGATGTTAATTGTTTCAGCGGATCGGAAACATTTAACGCTTTAATTAAAACTAAATCCCCTACCTGATAATTAGTTAGCCTATGTGTTGCGTCGAATTTCTCCGCTTGACGCCGCCCTTTTTTCGAAATTCTCTCTTTCACGATCTCGATCTTCATCTCGTAAATGGTGGCATCTTCTTCGTTTCTTCTTAGCCCCATTTGTTTATTCCATTCTCTGGTCGGCTTCTTTTTACATTGTAGCTCCATGGGTGTGAATTCAGTTGTCTCGTTGTGAGATTCATCAATACAATCCTGTATTACATTTACCCATTTAAACCATCCTGCATGATTTTCTGTCAGGAACGTACGGAAAAATCTTCCCAGCTCTCGGTTAACTCGCTCGACGATATTTCCTTGAGGATGACGGATTGATGAGAAAACCGCCATGATGTCCTCGTCCTTGAGTTTCTTAAGCCAGTTTTTCGCGGTGAATTGCGTGCCATGATCGAATTGAATTCTACGGGGTTTTCCATACTTGGGAATGTAGTCATCGAATATTCTTTTTATTACCGTAGATGTATTCGCTTTTTTCATAGGATATAACACCACATATTTACTGAAGGCATCCAATGTCACGAGGATGTGTTTCACCCCACCCACCGACGCTGGTAATGGTCCATAAAAATCGATCGATACCAAATCCCCTGGTTTTTCTGGGATGATCGTTTGCATCGCCGCGTAGCTCGTTTGTATTGCGATTTTGTTCCTCTGACACGTATCGCAGGTTGCTAATGTATTTCGAGTGATTTTAGCCAGATGTGGATAGGTGAAATCTTCTTCCAGCATCCGTGAGCACTTCCGGGCTCCAAGGTGTCCATACATCGCATGGCAAGCCTTAATTATTCCTTGATAATACTTTTTGGCACTATTACTCGCCAAACACCATTTTTCGATTTCTTTTCTAAAATACCTTTTTCAATCCGGAATTTTCTTTCTTCGTCCCCTTCTTTATCTTGACCAAGGAAATCCATAATAATTCGCAGATCTTCTTGTTCTCGCTGAATTTTTTCCATGCATTTGAGTCTTTTTGCTAGATCCCGCGGAAGTTTCTCTGCTAGTACTCCTGCGACAACGATGATCCCTTTTTTATCGGCCGAGGATAACTTCTCGTCTCCTTTCACTCACTCAGGGCATCGGCGACTACATTAGCTTTTCCCGCAACATGTTCAATCTGTAAATCGTAATCTTGTATTGAGAGGACCCATCTCATGAGCCTTTCCGCAGTAAAACGACAGGTTTTCAGGAAAATTAATGCCTTATGATCGGTCTTTATATGTATTTGTGCTCCTTTCAAATATGTCCAGAATTTTTGAAGAGCCCACACAATCGCTAGTAGTTCCTTCTCTGTCGTCATATAGCCGATCTCGGCTCCTTTCAGAGTCCGACTTGCAAACGTCACTACCTCGCTCTCATTAGTTTCATTTTCCTGCAACAGGATCGCTCCGAGCGCATATCCACTTGCTTCCGTGGTAATTGTGTACGGTTTTCTAGTGTCTGGAAATCGTAATATTATTTCTTTACAAAATAATTTTTTTACTTTCTCGAATGATTTTTCCATCTCTTCATCCCATTTCTATCGAAAACCCTTTCTCAAAAGATTTAGCAATGGCGCGGTTTCATGCGCATGGCGATTTGTGAATTTCGTATAAAAATTTATTAAGCCTAAAAATCCTCTTAATTGTTTTATTGTCTTAGGCCGTGGATATTCTTGAATTGCTTTAATTTTCTCCGGATCGGGTTTCAAGCCTTCCGTGGTGAGAATGTGACCGAGAAATATGACTTCATTTCGGAAAAAATGAGATTTACTAAATTTTAGTGTCATTCCATGCTCGAGAAATCTTTCAAATAGTTTTCGCAGATGGTCGAGATGTTCTTCGTGTGATGTAGACATAATTAAAAGATCATCCACAAAATTTATCACGAAATCCAACCATTCGAGGACCACATCGAGTGCCCTTATTAAACTTGCCGTGCTTGTTTTCAGACCAAATGGTGTTACCGTAAACTCATAACATTTTCCATTATGCTGAAATGCCGTATATTTTCTTGAGTCTGGATGCAGCGGTATTTGCCAAAAACTACTCGTTAAGTCTAGCGTTGACATCACCATTTTTCCTCCGCATCGTTGGAAAATTTCCTCGATAGGTGGTGCATTGTTGTAGTCATTTATCAGATAATCATTTAATTCTCGGGCATCAAGACATAAACGTACCGAATCATCATCCTTTGTTACTGGCATCAACGGATTGATATAAATGCTTTCCGATTTCTGTATCACCCCGACTTTAAGCATTCTCTCGATTTCCTTCTGCACCTTTTCTCGTTGCATTAATGAAACCGGATAAGAACGATGAAAATATGGTTTCGGATCTTTTCGTAGTAGTCGATGTTCGTACTTCGTCATCTGTCCTGGAATTTTATCGAAAATCTCTCGTCTGCTTTCGACGATCCTTTTAAACTCCTCTCTTATTTCCGGTCTTAAACCTGTACACTCGGTCATTTTCTCGTTAAATTCTTCTTCGGTCAGGCTGATACTCGTCTCTCCCACAGTAGTATCTTTTATCGCTACTGTAGCACATATTTCATTTGGCTTAATTTTATGAAATTCCTCCGGTCTCACATGTTGCCACAATCCCTCATTTAACTTTGCAATAATCTTATCTTCTACCACTAAGATTTGCTGTTTGGCATCTATCGAAATTTTTAAAATCAACATCCCGTCGATTCCGATCAGCACTGGTCTTACTAACTTTGGCACCACTAGCACTTGCAATACTTCTTTTGAGCCGTACGTCTCCGCATCTATCATTATCTGCTTTTTGACTCGTTCCGTCTCCCCACCAAACGCTCCGACGACCTGTGTCGACGTGACCGGTAGCATCGGACAGTTCTTCAAAATTTCTTCATTTGGCCGAAAAAATTCTTCCGAAATGCACGACACCTCACTTCCGCTGTCTATTAAACTTATTTCCGATATACCTGCTACTGTCACTGGTATCTCAGGGCATCTCGGATGTCTTTCATCATACCACTTCGTCGGGATCTCCTCCGCCTCTTCATACAAATATTCTCGAGGATTTTCCATTGACATTGAACAGACTACCTCGTCTCCTCCCATTTTGTCCACCTTCCCTGGTGTTGGCCTTCCGATATCAGGTACTCCTTGAACTCTGGCAACGTTTTCTGGCCACATACTCTTTGTCGTATTAAGTGCGCCTTTACCGTCTTCCTGAACTCTTTTTTCCCACGACTCAGCCTGCCCTCGCCATTCGGTGCTCTCCTCTTGATCCCTTCTCACTGACTGTTCACTGCTTTTGCATTTTTCCTCTTTTCTCCGCTGATCCCTCAACTTCTTCTTCTCTCTTTTTCTCGCGTTCATCCGTTGTCTCGTGCTTTTCTTTTCCTCCTGTTTTACCGTTGCGCTCCGCTCCTCGTCGTTATTATTTATTCTTTGTTCTTCCTCGGGCGCAACGACTAGGCGTTTCCCGAGCCCGTGTTTCCCACTCCTGAGCATCCTGGTTTTGGCTCCCTTGGTATGGTGTTTTCGACAAATGGTCCTTGCAGAGCACGACTGATATTATTTACCGGGTTGCTCGGTAACTGCTCCTGCCTTGGTGGAGTTACTTCTCCTGGTCGGCTGTTTTCTGTTCCAGGAAAATATCTTGGTCGGTTCTCCTGCCATGGGGGTCTTTGTTGCCCTGACCTATTTTCTCGAGGAAGATTTGTCGGTGGCCATGGTCCGTTGTTTTGCCATGATGGTCTCTCTCCCCTGTCAACCTGACGTCCTGGTGATGGTGGAAATCCGCCATTGTTTGCAAAGTTTTCCCGATTTTCATATCTAATGTACGGACGCGCCGTCTGCTCACGCACAGCTCCTCTATTTAAATATCTTTGTGGCTCCTGTGATGCATATCCCCCTGTACGACCTGCCCCTCTCTGGTAATTTAGAGGCCCTGCCACGTCCGTGCTTTCCAACAGTTCTAAGAATTCGTCTATT
The DNA here is from genome assembly GCA_963942595.1 of Cylloceria caligata. NCBI lineage: Eukaryota > Metazoa > Arthropoda > Insecta > Hymenoptera > Ichneumonidae > Cylloceria > Cylloceria caligata. The sequence goes on along the minus strand of OZ012706.1, from coordinate 50,400,382 downwards.
TCACGTATTTGCCGCACTCTCACTGCACTGCGTACTTCCTCCTCAAAATGTTTCGTGAGTCTACGGATTATATCCTCGTCATTTAGTTTTTCACTTAAATCTCGGGCGTTTTCGATCACACGAGTGGCATACTCGGCTCGTGTCAACGTTTGGCCTTCCAGATAAAACGATCCGAATTCTAGATTTTTCTTTACTTTATCCTGTATATCACGGGCCCAGTATCTTGAACGGAATTTTTCCTCAAATGTTTGTAAATTGTGCACTGCTCCTTCCACCACCAGCCACCAATCATTAGCAACACCTTTTAATGCCGTTCCGATGGTGTGACGTATTTCCGTATCTTCAATCCCTCCAGCGATACAAAATTCACGGAATTCTTTTAAAAATCTCATGGGCCTTTCTTTTCCATCGCCATTATATGTGGGAGGCTTCTGTGCCGTTGTGTATAGTCGGGTGACATTCATACCTCCTCCGATGGTTTGACCGAAATTCATAGAGGTGCTCGTCCTTTGTGTAGATTCTTCCAATCTTTTAATCCTTTTCGTGTGGTCCTCGGCAATTTCTTGTGTTGCCCTGATTTCTGCCATCATCTCTAACGTTCTTTTTTCCAGTTTTTCCGACGTCACCCTCTGACTAGCGACCTGTCGTTGAATATAATTATTTGTTGTATTCAGCTCTTCTCGTACCCTTTCCTGTGCCTTTTCAATTTTTCGATCTGTGCGGTCCTCTACCGCAGCGATCTCCTCTTCCAGTCTAGCCTTAGACGATTCTCTCAATATTCCCATCCTGCTCAGACAATCGTCCCTCATTTCCTACTGAGTTCGGATCACTTCCTCGTGTTTCTTATCGATTTTCTCCTCCATCCTCTGTAGAAGTTGCACGATTTGGCCTACCTCCACGGGATTCGGTACGACGATCCTAGTCCTGTCAGTAGGTCTCGGTGTACTGCCGTTTTCACCGTTGATCTGACCATTTGTAAATTCGTCTAAGATGACTTCGCTTTCTTCGATGGGCGTGATCTCAGAAAGTCGATTTATCCTCCCCAGATCGCTCTGTCGCTGGCCATCCAGCAGATGTTCAGCAGTTGTAGACTCCCAGAGATATACCTGACTTGTTTCATTACCTTCTTCCTGCCGACGATGATCCTCTAGACCAGGGGTCTCCAAACTTTCCAGCCTTAGGGCCATACTGATTACTCCAGTAAGTTCCGAGGGCCAAAACCATATTATCATTGTTGCCGGTGGTAAAAATTGAAATAGTCCAAAATCTGTCCGCGGGCCGAATGTGGCCCGCGGGCCGTAGTTTGGAGACCCCTGCTCTAGACTCTCCATCATCCTCATTTCCTCGAGCTCAGTCGAGATATTCGGTTCAGCCCCTGTAGCCATACTTCAATTCTTACACCAAATTCTCTGCTTTATGCGCGCCCTACTTTACCTCTGCAGTCCTTTTTATCTGTGTTCGAGTCCCTGTTCGGGCGCCAAATGTAACTGTATTTTTACGTTAACATTAAATTTTATTCTTCTGAGGGGAAGAATTCGGGCTCGAACACGAAGATAATTAATTGCAGACTTCTATAGGAGTTAAAATTAGGATTTATTCAATAACTAGCATAGAATTTTTGTGTTGTGAGGCTTTTTAAGGCCTTTAACCGTACAATCTGTCAGTAGTGTTTAATTTGCTCTGCTGATTTCACGCTCTTCTTTACCCGTGAGGTTCTCGGATTCCCGACTTCTGCGCTGAGCGGTGGATATCTCAACCACGCAGTATCGAGCTCAGCCGTCTTGATCTTCTTCCCGCCTGGCTGCTGACGGGCGGTCTGCTGGGCTTAATGCGTTGTTGCTGGCGCGTCGGTCAGCTGGTATGGACGCTGAATCTATGTCCGCGTCCGCGTTGTAGCGAATCGGCTAGACCACGGCTAGCGAGATGTATATTACACTCTGTCGGCGCACAATAATCAATCCCTTCCGATACCCGTGTGGACCCCGTACTTGTCCCGTACGACGTTCAAATGTATCTACGAATATTGTAACGTACTTAGTCATTAGAGAAGATAGTCAGTCGTTGCCGAGTAGCAGAGCGGAACGTTTGCTCCTATGTGCCGTACCCTTAGTCAGACCAACATCTCATTAAAATCGTTGCCTATTTTTGTATTATTGTAATAATCTGTCGGTATATTATATATATATATGTATCTGTATCAACATTACCTACGGATGTGCATCGTCGAAAACGGCTCCATAAATTAATTCGAAGGAACATTAGCCAGTCAGTAGCTAAGGACTCTATACGAAGAGCTCTATACGAAGTTTGCTGTCTTCAAATTTATTGGAATAACTTTCACGGAATCCATATCGATTCCACCTAGTAAAGAATTGAATCGACGTCTAAACATAGACCAATGCAACGGAACATCTGAAGGCCCCTGGAATTCATTCATCCATCCTTTCGATGACTTGAGAACGAGCAAAGTCTCGAGCAAGCGGCGTATCGTCCAGACGTTGGCCGGGGAAAAGGCTTGGATCTTCAACGAGACACGGCCACCAGCCAGCAATTGGCCACTCACGTGACCAGTGATTGGACATCCCGGCGAACGCAGGGCTCCCCAGCAACAGTCTCATAAGCGGTGACGATTTCACCCCCCCCCCCCCCGCGTATGTGAGCTATGGTGCTCGGATAAACACTTCGCCGGAATTAATGAGATAAGTTTCCATATTCCATTCTATTGCCTTTGTATATATTATCGTAAATATGTCGTGGACTACGAGTATGAGTAGATGTTGAGAGAATTTCTCGGTATACTGCCACGGTGAATGCCTGTACAACATACTATCAAATAATACCGCCGTGTATCGATTGTAGCATGTCTGATAAAAATATTATTGTATTCAGAGGGCCCTAAGGTAGTGGCTGATTTAGCATCCATTTAGTCATGAGAAAATTATCTATCATCGCTAGGCCGAAGAGACATAATTTTTGATGAATTTCGTTATTGTTGTATTTCTGATGTATGCTTTGTGATTCTGATTGAATAGTTATAACGCATAATTCGATAGCGATATTATTATTGCTTATGTTCACTTTAACATTCAATACAACACCGTGAGTCCAAGCTTCGACTCTGTCAGTGTTCAGTTTTTCCCTCGCGGTCCCCAGATGAAGATAAACACCAACAAATAAAAAGAAACAATCATGGAATAAGAAGAAAATAATTACAGCGTTGTTTTATTTAATCATCAAAAAACGTTGTTTTTCGTGTTGTTCCGCGTTCGGGCTCTTCATTTATTATAGTCGTGGCGTCCCCACGTGATTTCAGTGTGTTTTTGTAGTTGTGATAGTGATCCCAGTTCGCGAATAATCTACTTTGTGTGTCTAACGATGACAGTTTCCGTCTCGCGATTTTTCAGTGTCCCTTAATTGTTTATCAATTAGTTATGGGATCTATCAAGGGATCTTCGATGTTGGACGTGGACGTTCCTGTTGTTCTTCTCTCTTGGTGAGTTGATCTTTTAATTTATCGTTCTCTTCTCCTGTATGTTTATTAAGTGGTATCCTCCTAATGCGACGCGCTTGACAATGCTGACAAAAATTGTTTCCCTCCTAATAATTTTTCTAATTATCTAAAAATTCTTAATCTAGTTTCTATTGGTCGGGCTGACTAATGCCCTCCTAATTCTATCCATTAAATATTTTTCCTAACTTCCTCGCAACTTTTGACTCCAAAGCCCTGTTTCTTCTTGATGCGGTAACTGATTTACCGAGAGTCTCAAATTGACCGTATCAAGTCTCTATGTTATAGTTTTTCTAACTATTGTTTTGTCATTCCCTTTTCTTTCTCAATGTTGTTCCACTCTTACTTTTCTCCAAGTTTCCAAATTGAGAACTTCTAGGTACCGTAAACAAGTCTTTTCAATATAATGGTGTGCAACGTTCACAATATTTCTTATAACTTATCTGGATTTATTTCTAATTATGCTACCCAAACCGTCTTATTCTATTTTCTTAATTCTCTTAAAATAGACCTTAATTATTTATTTGAACGTCACCAATTTTCTTCTTGTATTCTGTTTTCTTCAGAATATTTTCTATTTTTCTCACACGGTTTGATCTGTCCGCTCTTAATCTTTATATGATTCCTTGCACTCACTTGTGTTGTTTTTCTATTTTGCAATATTTGAATTAATTTATAGGGCCCCACTCACACCCTTTCTAATTGATTTCTGAATTTAAAAATCAAATTCTTGAATTTTGTTTCAATTTTTTATTACTTTTCACCAGCGCATCCAACTTGGTTGGTAGTTTGAATCGAATAAGAGGGCCTCCTTGGTTTGAAGCTCGCTTTTATACCTTTCTCTCCTTTCCCACTCTCTTATTTTAACTCTTCTCTTTCTATTATCTCATGTAATTTCTTTTATTTCAGCAAGCCCCTCCACTGTTGCCCCTACATCCCCTCACTGCCCGAGCAACTCCAGCCGGTCGCTGACCCGTTCTTTTTCGGCAGCGAAGGAATTTGACAAGCTTCATCCTGTTTCGCGATGTCGACTGGATTTTGCTGCTTACTAATCTCATTCTCCTTACTCTTTGTATCTGCTTCAAATAAATGATTTTATTTGTCTGTATTTTTGTTTCATTCTTCTATCTTTTACAGGTTGTGACTACGTCACAACACATACTACTTGCAACATAAATAGGTGGCCCAGAACATGATTTACGTCACTCAGATGGTCCTCGCGCGCGAGTTAGAATCGAAATAGTCGTTAGCGCCATCGATAGCTTACCATACATTAGAGGAGCATAGCAGCAGAATGTGACAATGTAGTCGAAGGCGATAGTAACGTTGTATAATGCAAATGGTAACCTATTTATCTTGGGTATAGGAAGTGATGTTGAGATAGTTCTCGATATAGCTCGCTGATAAAGGCGTTGACGTCTGTGCTGCAGCCGAGCTCGAAGATATTGCTCAGGATCTTTCCTCCAAGTGGCTGCTAAGTCCTGGTATGGTGTGGCATGAGGTGTCGATATCGTTAAGCTCGGCGATCAGTTTGCCACATGGTCGGAGGTTGAATGAAAAAAATAATAAGAACCGAACGAAATAGTAATATTATAGCCAGTATGCATTCCAAGCTGCCTTATTGAATCGTTTTGCGCCGGTCTTACGACAGCTCAAGATGGTATTATTTTTTGACGGGTTCAAAAATACCCTATCACAACAGATACAGAGTGTCCCATTTTAAAGTATCCACGGAAAAGAAACAAAAAACGGGAGGTCGCAGAAAAAAATGTGTCCTTCAAAAGTTTCATGGTTAGAGGGCACAGTTGATGGTACTAACAATTTTTATGTTTCGTGGCTGCTTCAAAGTCATTTAAAGGTCAACTTTGTTTTTTCAATAGAACCACATAGTTTTTATTAAAGTCGTATTTTGCGGAAAATAATACGTATCTTTTCTCTGAAATATTCTTTCAAAAAATTCTAACTTTGAACCATAAATTGACGTTTTACGTATAAAGAATACTTTCGCCCACTTATTGCGTGAGCGCAGTTTCAATTTTCGATTATTGTCTAGGCCTTAACTCTTAACCGTCAGCATCAGCATCGCCCAGTATGCACCAAGTGGAGGTTGCAGATCGGATTTTATTCAACGTTCAGCCCTGAATAGGGCCGATTATTTGTGTGTGTGTGTGTGTCGGGGGGGGGGGTGATATTAGGGAGATAAGGTCTCCACGGCTCGCCACTTTCACAGTATTTTCTGACTCCAAACCCTCTCTGTGATGCGTATGAGTGCGTCGTAGCAGGGGGGGGGGGCGAAAGCTAGCTATTGTTACGTCCTGACGTAACGTCGCATTTATCTTTTTTTTTTATTTCGATTACGTTAAAGTTCTTCTGTTTTAGTTTCGCTACAGTAAAAGTAACCTCTCACATTTTTCTTTTATTCTCGAACTTCTTAAGGGGAGAGGAGAGCGATTTTAGCGACGGAGATCGGAACAGGGTGAAGATGCGGCCCTACCGACCGTCTCCCGGGAAGAATTAATCTTGTAAAGATGGAATTTTTCGGCGCTCCCGGTCAAAAGGCAGACTTTCAAACCATGGGATCTACTGCGTAGACCCGGTTATCGACTGCCATTTATGGATCTATGATTCAGCGCGGCCTTACCCTCAATCCTAGACCAGGGGTTCGGCTAGTCGCCGTCGGGGCGTTGTTGGTCATAGGGGAGCGGTTGGAGGGAACGCTATCACGTGACCAAGCGACCGCACCCTTTCTTCTCGCTCTTGCCTGAAATCTTCGCTCTCTCTCTCTCTCTCTTTACAAAGATGATGAAATCACGAACAATTATTAACTAAGCGGAACAATTAACAAAAGCAGAGGAACTGTTGATTTAAACGAAAGAGTTATGACTATTAAAATGTTCACACGAATACTGTAGATAAAATATCAGCAGCAAAAAGAACAATTATGCTTCCATATGGAAACTACCCATGGCTGTCACTCGAAAACGAGTACAACCCACATCGAATTAATGAGCTTACCAAGTATAGTCGGGTAATAGAAGAAAGATCAGTACGTCAGGATTAATTCCCCTTTTCTCTTGGGATTACATTAATATGTCTCTCGTAAAATATTGGAATTTATAGTAAAAATACCATCATAAATATATAAAACATGTTATGCCTATATATTAACATGTCTCTCGTAAAATATTGGAATTTATAGTAAAAACACCATCATAAATATATAGAACACGTTATGCCTATATAGAAAGGATAAAGGAAATATTAAGATTAATTTATGGTAAAATAGCGAAAAATAGACAGAAAAACGAGAAAGAGATGAGACTAAAATTAAGTTGCAATGAAGCTTCTGCTGCAGGAAAGCGGGGCTGGCCGACTCTCCGCGCAACGAAAACGCCTTGCGCGAGGTCTGAACAGCGATCTAGCTGACTTGCGTACGAACGAAATGTACGAGTAACCAAGCTAGGCGAGTCACTCTCAAGAGAAGAACTCTCTCGCTCTCTCTCGTTTTCATGTATAAAATTACTTGTTTTACTAGTAAATTATATATATGGAATATGTTATACATATATATATAGGATAAAATGAAATGTTAAGATTATTTTACAGCTGAACACCCATAAGTAAGACTAAACGAGAAAGAGAGAAAAACTATAACATGTTTCAATAAATTTTCCTCTGCAGAAAAGCGAGGCTAGGCGACTCTCTGTGCCACTACGAACGCCTTATCGCTAGGGCTGAACGGTGATCTAGCCGACTTGGCTACGAACGAAATGTACGAGTAACCAAGTTAGGCGAGTCGTTCTCAAGAGAAGAACTCTCTCTCTCTCTCTCTCGTTTCCATGCATAAACATACTTGTTTTACCATCAAGTTATTTATATGGAATACATTACACATATATAGACAGGATAAAATGAAATGTTAAGATTGTTTTACAGCTAAATACTAAAAGTAAAACAAATCGAGAAAGAGAGAAAATGGTAACGCGTTTCAATAGAGCTTCCTCTGCAGGAAAGCGAGGCTGGGGCGACTCTCTGCGCCACGACGAACGCCTTATCGCTAGGACTGAACGGCGATCTAGCCGACTTGCGTACGAACAAAATGTACGAGTAACCAAGTTAGACGAGTCGTTCTCAAGTAAAATTTCTATCTCTCTCTCTCGCTCTCGTTCCTATAGCACGAGAATAATCGTCTAACTAGCAAATTATTTAAGAAAACTTATTAACTATAAGAAATCTAACGTCTAACTAACAAATTATTTAAGAAAACTCATTAGCTATAACTAGAGTAATCACTAATTCAACGAATAACCAATGATGTTTGGAATAAGCCATAACTCAACGAAACCATTTATACTAATAAGAGATTAACGCAGAAATCAGGTTGCACACGTCAAAGTTAACTACAGAAGCTGTAACAAAATTATTATTAGTGGTTTCATGTGAAGGATTTATTTAAGTTCCGTAAAAACGCTGAAAAACTAAGCCATTACCATAGACACATCTACAGAGAAGCGAGCATAAGGATATTACCTAAACTAGGAAACTCTATTGAAAGTAGGCCAAGAAGCGGGGTGGTAAAAATCGCCTCATTTTCAGGGGAAAAACGCTTCGAACGCGTTCCCTCACCTAATCGCGTGGTCCTCTGTGTAGCACATCGCGCGGACAAATCAGAGCGCGCCATACCGATGCACTTGCATAGATCTATGGCTCTGCATGTCGAGAAGCTACTCTGCGGAGTAAGGGGAATGAATACGTGTATGGTCGAGATGGACCACGGGGAAATTCTTATAATCAGGATAGGGTTTTATCCCTTCTCTTCTTTTACGCGCTTGACGACAAGAATTTTCGACGCTCAGGAGCCCTATAAAAGGCCGCGGAAATCGGCCGGCGACACAGTTTCACGGGGAGTCAACTTCGACACTTTTTCACGGGGAGTCAAGTAACACAGTTTCACGGGGGGTTAACTAGAGGACTAATCACTAGCCTGGCAGTCAATAAGTCGCCGGCAGTGAATTAGAATTTTTCCAAGGCAATAAGTAGTACTGTTTGCCGGGAAATAAAGTAGTCCAGCACGGTAATTTTTCACCACGGCTTAATTTTCACAAAGTATAGTTTCAAGTAGTACAGAGTAAGAGTACAGTACTTATAATTATTAACCCTTGTAAAATCGGGGATATTGAACGTGCAACATTCAACTACTCATGTAGTTTATTTCAATAAATAATTATTAATACGCACCAACGCCTACGTTCGATTTTTAGTCTGCCTGACTACACTAATCTACGCCCAACCAACGTTCAACAGTAAGAACCACAGCCACAAACAACCGTAGGTATAATTTTAATTACCAATTAAAGTGGAATCTTGCTCCGCGTGAAATTGTCATTCAAGTCCCTCCCCATTATTCGTGAAGTGATTATCCCCAACCAAGAACAAAACGCACTCCAGCCCTATCCCGAGTAATTTTCCGCGAGGTTAGACTCAAAAACGGGCTTGCGTCTTCGGTATTTTCTCGTCGGGTGTGGTAAAGGGAGAATTTATTCTCCTTGACCAGAGCACGGAAAAGATACACCGAAACGTGAAATCTATGTTAAATTCGTGGGATCGTAAGATAGGCCGCGATTTTGACGTAACACTATCAACCAAAACTGGCCGAGAGAATAACGAGCTCGGTGGCGACGCCAATCCTGGCCTAATGCGTAGGATCTACCGTCTATAGCACTCCACACCCGGAATAGACTTCGGCTCAACTACCAGATCGACACGGATGAAAGCGATAGCTCGCAGACTGATGGTGAAAAAACTACTTATACGAAAGTGGAATATAGAAAGTAAAGTAATGAGAAAGTAAATCGAAAATAGGAAAGGTCGAACGAAGTATCGAAAATCAAGTTGAATTGGAAGTAGGTTTGTGAGTGGACGGAACAGCGAATTAGGTGAGTAATCGCTTTTTAAATCTTCCGTGTACCGTAACACTGGTTCGGCAACAACACACGATGCGAGCGATCACATTCATGTAATATTATTAATAGTACGCGAGTATAGTCGTCCAATTGAAAATCATACTTGTGGAGCACCCGCCCGCCTCATTCATTTCACAAATATTTTTATCCGATTCGCGTAATTGACTAGTCGAAAATTCTGATATTAATGCGTAGATAAATTCTACATACCTTTTCATAGTCGACAATGCAGAACCCCACCACAAATTTTGAAGATTGTTGCAACTCCCATCAGCAGTTCTGTACTTCGATCCCGCCGGACTACACTGTGGAGTCCCTCTCTGTTGACACTGCTCGTGTAATCCAATTTTATGGATGCTTTGACGACTGAATTGAACTCCAATCGGTAGGTTAGGAAACCTAATAATAGTAATTGAATATAGATTGGAATTTTTATGGTTAATAAATGGTCTATAAACTAATAAAGGACAGTGACATTAATTCTGCCGGGCCACGGTGGTGTAACTGGTAATGCACTAGCCTAAAATTCTGGCTGTTTTCGGTTCAAATCCTGGTCATGGAGAATTTTTTTTCACACTTCCTTTGTTAAAAAATTGTTGAATTTGGCTGTTCAATAAATTTTTATTTAACCAATTCAAGCTATTAGATCCGATATGTTTTGTAACAAAATATTGTAACCAGTTCCGTCGGAACTTCCGCTCGATCCCGGCACTCACTATAGGAGTAAGCAGTACATTATTTGAAGCATCATGTTATTATTTTTAGCACTAAAAAAATCCCCCCTTCCTTCCCTTTGTTGCGCGAGGCTCGAGGACGAAAAGCAACACCCTTCAATGGATACGACGACTCAACAAGGACCTCAAGAGACGAGAGATGCTGAAGCTGCAGAAGGTAAGAGGAACATGGACGAAGGGAAAGCTGCCCTTCGAAAGACGCAAATCCACCGACACCACTATAAAGAAACAGCCAATACCTGTCAAAGCGCTGCCTACTAGGATCTCAGCTACACGCTATAGAGCGACGATCCAGCGAGACAATTGCCGTCACCTATCTTCACACTGTCGGAGCCGCCCTCCGTTCCGATCACCACCAAAGCTGGCGTGCGCATCTCTCTCTTTCCCTCCCACCTTAGCCAATCACCGACGGCCGACTCGAATGAAGAAGACGATAACAAGGATATCGGCAGCTTCGAGCCGAACGTTCCCCGCGATAGCGCATGTTAGTGTGGTATCGAATAATTATAATGTCTTTGTACAGTTTTCCCTACCCGTTGATTTCCGTTCCTCTCCCCTTCGACCCGTATTAGGTATAGATTATTAGTTTTATGAGAATTCCCCGCCACATGTTTGCCAGCATCGCCATTACTGGATATCGACTCACTATTGTTAACGCGCGTGGTGAGTGGTGATCATTGAGTGATCTGTTCACTTCGAACACTCCTTTCCGGTTGGTCTAGAAACAGAAGTAATAAATAAGTAGCCATTGAGTTCGGAAATTCGCGACTCTGAGACATTTCCCCCGGCGTGACACCCCACTAGTTAGTCACAACCGTTGCTAAGTATAGCCTGTTGTTTCGAGTAATCGGAGCTGCGTCGTCATGTAGTAGCCTGCGCCCAATATTCCAGTCTACCTTCTTTCTAGCATTTTGTTATCATTTATGTTATTTGAGTTATTATTTTGCGTTATTCTTTTGGAATTATTTTGGTGTTGTTATTAAGATATTATTCTGCATTATTCCCTTGACATTATTAGGCGTTGCTATGTCGAGGCTACGTTATGAGTTATGGTTTTTTTGTTGATATTATGCGAGGTTATCTTGCGTTAATATTTAACTTAAATTGAGTTAGTATAATGTATCCTTAATTTAAGACCGCGATATTGCTGGCGCCCCCCCTTTTTTGAATGATTGCTATTATTTTTATATATTATCCCTCTCCCTTTTTTAAATTATTGTTAGGAAATCAGCTGTCACGCAGCGATCGATAATCACCATGCATCGACTCGTTGCTACTGGTGTTATGCTGCGCTCGCCTGTCATGCGAACAGCCGAGGCAGCGCTTCGTAGGCATGCTACTTGGGGGGGGGGGGGGAGGAAGGGTTTGCACTTTTGAAAAATCGATTTTTTTGTCTTTTCTTATGGTTAAACATTTCAAGAATATAGTCTCAAAATTTGAAGTCGATTAGAGCAAAACTTTCGAAGTTATGGACTAGTTAGTCTCCTCTCGGTAGTGGGAAGATCATTTGTTGACGATCATTTGTTGTCGGTAGCATTCAGTATTAACGGTTTCGCCAGGTTTTAACACCTCATTATAGATCACACCCTTCTGATCCCACCAAACACAGAGCATTGTCTTCCGTCCATAGCGATTTGGCCTTGCAGTCGAAGTCGATGGTTCGCCTGGAGTTACCCATGCTTACCATCTTTTACGCTTAGGATTCTCAAAATATATCCACTTTTCATCGCCAGTTACAATTCGATTGAGAAATGACTTTCTTTTGTACCTGGCGAGCAGCATTTCGCAAGTGGTTTTTCGGTTTTCCTGCTGTCTTTCATTCAGTTCATGTGGAACCCATTTTACCATCTTTTGGATGCTTCCCATGACTTTCAAACGTATGGAGACGGCTTCTTGTGTCACATTTAATTGATCCGCGAGTTGTTGTTGCGTTTGAGCGTCATCCTCATCCAACAATGCTTGCAATTCGCTGTCTTCAAACTTTTCCGGTGGTCTTCCACGTTCTTCATTTCTCACGTCAAAATCGCCACTTTTGAATTTTTTAAACCACTCAAAGCACTGTGATTTACCTAGAGCATGCTCACCGTAAGCTTCGACAAGCATTCGATGCGATTCTACACCAGTTTTCTTCAAATGGTAACAGAAAATCAATGCTGTCCGCAAATCGTAGTTTCCCGACACATAATGTTTAACGCTATTACAAACTATGCTGCTGTATGAAACTTTTATTGTTGTGAGTTGAAAATCTTTGTCAGAGATGTCAACAAGGAAATGGCGCCAATGACGCGGTTTGACGTTAACTACATTGACAACTAGGGTCATCTATGGGCAAATTCCGGTTTCATATTTATAGACCTGGTAGTTCCGGAGATCCGCCGTATTTTATCTCGCCTATGGAACCTAATTTTTGTTATCTTATTAATTTTCTCAATAAAGTTTTATAATCTTTTTTATTCTATATTAATTTTGTGTTGTGGTTTTAATTGTTTCTTGGTTGTGTTGTGCCGCGGAATATTCCACTCCGTATTTAGTATATTCGGGAATATTCCATAGTAACGAAACATTGGAATTCGTTCAAGACAAGAAACGAAGTCCAATGCCCGATAGTATGAACGACCCCAAGAACGCTGACGCAGCATGAGCGACTCGCTTGGCGTTCGGGCGAAAGGCTAACGCTAAAATTGCGAATTAAGGGATTTTCATGAAGACAGTTAGCAACTGCTTTACGAAAAGACAGTATTAAATTAGATTGAAAAGAGAACGGTTGGTTCCTCGTTTAATACTCGAAACAACGCATTATTGTACTTCTTACCTTGATATATAAATAGGCAACGGAAAGTTACCGTTGCTTATAATAAATACTTCCTTTTATATAAATTCGCGTTTCCATCTTTTACTCGAGATCCATCTCCTTATCGGCAAACGATCCCAAAAAATAATAACTTTTAATATTATACCGACTACCGAATAATCCAATTACTCGGTACTGGCATAACAGTTGTATATGACTACGTCACAACATATTTTATTACTATTTTGTTAAATGTCCTGATATTGCTTAATTTAAATAGATTTTATTTTCTCTACAAGAAGGTAAGTATGCGTTCTATTATATCAGCAAGACTCTTCGGCTAGTCATATGATGTTTACCTGCAATTTTTAGTTTAGATCACTGTCGAGAAGAGATTTTTTACATTTGTAAAATCGTAAAATAATTATTTGATGTTGTTATAGCTATTTTATGTTCAGATTATATTCTAATTACCTCGTTTGAGAGACTTTTTATTCTTGGCGATGGTGGGTTTGTTGATAATATTGACTGTCTTTTAATTCATGAGTGGCTGGAAAATCCGCCTGAGGTAACTGTTACAATTTTGAATGCTGGAGCGATCTTTCTGACATGTGATATGTGTAGTAGTGAAAGCCTGATCTTCATATATTTTTAACATGATACAAGTTTAAAGGTGCATTTTCAACGGATAACAGCTATGTAATGTGAAGTGTTATAGTATAATGTGGTCGTGATTCGTTTAATTCATTTGCAGAATAGAACTGTATTGTAACATGATTTTTTTGCCATTCCACCTGCGCGAAGTGTAAGCAGCGAGGAGTGTCGGATTTACGATACTTGGGCGGCCCACGTTTGCGTCTATATCCCGGTAGGATTTGAATTGAATTGAATAGAATTGGGTATCGTATCTTTATGTAAATTCATTAACTCTCGCCTAGATTAATTTTGATTCGCTATCTCTAAGTTTATCACAATTTTATTATAATATCGTCAATTTTTATCTATCTGACGTTATATCCCTATCTCCGTTATAGCCTTCATTCTTATCTTCATTTTACTTCAATGTCGTTAATTATCTTATTCACTGTCTTGGTTTTAGCTCAATTTCGCTGAATTTCCGTGACTTTTTTCATTCGATAATGATACATAAGGTTACCTTTAATCGCGTTGAGAGGGAGAACATAAATATCGCTATCTTGACCGGTTTGTTCACCCACTGACAGAGTCTCGCCCCATGAGTCATCTTCCACCGGGCGACGGATCCTTCACCAACGAGCCGGTATCGCACGCACCGTGCGCTAACGTGTTCTTCACGCACTAACGTATCTCTCGAATAGTTCGCTCAAGGGACTACGAAGGTTCTTTTGAACTATGTTAGATTTGTTTGAGAGAAGAATTAAAGCTCCGAATCAGTTGTACTCGTAAGAAGAGGTCTGCTATACATTATTGCAGGCTGACACCGAAGATCTGCGTCCGCGAACTGTGAATGCCTCGGGAGCAGGCTGGAAAATAGACGAAAACATTACCGAGCCACCCGCCTCTCGACATGTCGTAATCCCGTCAATCCGGCACCTCACTAAGAAATGGTTAAGGGTCGCATAAAGTAATTGTAACAACGAAAGACTGGAGACGATTTACGATATGGATGCAACTCCAGCATCATTATGTTAACATTAAAAAATCTTAAACTACGTTACCGACTAATCCGACGACTGCTGTGACCAAGCGTGCAGCCTCGAGAACTGCATGGAAGTGCGCTCAGTATGCAGCTGGCTCCACTGCATATTCAGTGTGCTCTGTGTGCAGTTGTTCGTCCTATAAGTACAGCGCGCTCCGTCTGCAGCTGACCGCATACAGATTTAGTGTCTTTTAGCGGGTGTAAGAAGCAGTATTTAGCAGCGATATATGCGATACTCCTATTTGCGTGTGAAGAATATAATTAAGGGAGTAAAACAGAGATATACATATAGTATGTGTTTCGGCCGCGCCCTGCGACATCTCGAGGGCGACCGGCTTAATTAGCTATTGTCTACGCCAGCGGTTTCCAACCTTTTTGTTACTACGCCTCCCCAAAAAAAAAAAAAAATTTCCGCGCCTCCCTTACCTTTTATTTTTTTAATAGATTAAATAATATAGACACGTTTTAAATAATAAAAACTTTATTACAAAAATAAACTGAAAACCACAATTAACAGAATAATAACAAGGTTTAGTTATAACATACACATACGTGTATATTTATTTTTATATATAAGTTTTTTTAAACAATTAAACCAACTACATCTATCGCATAAAAATTTAATACGACGGTTGTTGTTGTTTATTAGCACAAAGCTTATCAAATCTTGGGGGCAATGTGGAGAGTGCCACTCGTATCTCTTTTTCGACTACTAACCTGGTGCGATATTTAGTTTTCATTGCAGCCAGTGCCGAAAAGCCCGTTTCGCATAAATACGTTACAAACGGTAGAAGCACTTGCATTGCTTTGCAATACAAAGATTCATACTCTCCTTTAAGATTCATCCAAAATTGAATTAAGGTTTCATTTTGAAACTTTTGTTTTAGTAGGCTATCGCATGATAATTCTATAAGTTTTTCCTTTTCAATGGTTGTCAGCTCAAATTTGTCGTTTTCATCGTCGATAAATGGATTCTGTACCCACAAAAACTTTGAGAAATCAAGGTCTTTAAAATAATTTGAAAAATGCAGCACTAGACCATCCAAGTGTTCAATAAAAAGATTCTTGCTTGTTTCAATATTGGCTGTGGCCCAGAAATCTTTTGACAGTGAAAACATGTCCAACTCATTCTTTTGTAAATTTGACTTCCATAACTTCAACTTTTTAATGAAAGCTTTTACTTTGTCTTTTTGAACAAGTGGATGCATTTGTGATCCCTGCATTGATTTATTCAAACTGCTCAATTTTCCAAAAATTTCAACTAAATAGGCAAGTTTAACAAGGAAATTATCGTTCGTCCACAAATGTGCCTCTTCGTGGTGATTTTCTTCGAGAAAGGCTGTTATTTCTTCTTTGAGTTCAAATACCCTTTGAATCGCTTTTGCACGAGATAGCCAGCGAACTTCACAATAATACAGAAGTGAGGTATAATTAGCTTCCATATCTACACACAACTTTGCAAACAGCCTAGATCTCAAAGGACTGTTCTTAATGTAGTTTATAATTTTTATAATTTTTGTAAAAATGTTGTTAAGTTCCTCGCTCATATTTTTTGACACTAGAGCTGCTCTGTGAAGCATACAGTGCGTCCAGATAGCATGTGGTGCTTTTTTTTTAACACTAGGTTTACAGGACCCGTCAATTTGACGGGTTTCGAACTTTGAAATGAAACACGCAAAAAATCATAGCATTAATCTTAACTAATTTGCATCGTAAATTTATAATTTCATTAAAAGAGGTTATATACACAATTATTATTTTCTCAAGCTTTCTAAATTTTGAAATTTTTATGTGGTATACCTATCTCTACGAAACCCGTCAAACTGACGGGGTAGCTGATTACGTAAACAATGCTTATATATTTGCTTCATTTGTAACATTATACCTCCAATAGTAAATATAAGAGTGAACGAAAAGTCTGAGATGCCTCGAACTCATTGTATCTCAATAGCGGCTCGATAATGTGACACAAAGTAAACAGATTTATAAGTAACAGCCAAGCTTGTTATAAGCCACAACAAAATATCACAGTAGATGAACAGCTATTTCCAACGAAAGCTCGTTGCAGGTTTACACAATATATGCCAAATAAGCCGCATAAATTTGGCATTAAGTTTTGGTTAGCGGTTGATGTTCAATCAAAATATTTTTTGAATGGTTTCCCTTACATGGGAAAAGATGAAACTCGATGCTCAAATCCGTTGGGCCAGTTTGTAACACTAAAATTAGCCGAACCATATTTACAACGAGGTAGAAATATCACGACAGACAATTTCTTTACAAGCATCCCGCTAGCTAAAAAATTGCTTGCACTAAAGACAACCTTGGTTGGTACCATCCGCTCGAACAAAAGGGAACTGCCAAAGCCAGCGAAAGAAACAAAGGACAAGATGACGTTATTTTCCTCAAATTTATATAAATCAGAAGACTGCACGCTTACTGTGTATAAAAGTAAACCGAAAGTAAAAGTCCTCCTTCTAAGCACCAAACACAGAAATATACAAATAGAAAACAATAGAAAATGTGTTCCAGAAACTATTACTTTTTATAATAAAACAAAGTTTGGTGTCGACGTCGCAGACCAGATGGCACACAAATATAGCAAGAAAGCGGGGTGTTTCCGATGGCCCCTTCAAGTTTTTTATAATATTTTAGATTTGGCAGCGATAAACGCATGGATATTGTATAAAGAATGTACCGGATCGAAAATATCCAGAAAGGAGTTCATATTTTGCTTAGCCGAGGAATTAGCTGGAGAAAACAAGGAGAACCATCGTCAAAGTTCAGACGTTTCAGTTCTGTCACCGTCATCATTAGGAATCCGAAAAAGTTGCCAAGTGGGCTACTGTAATAAAAATAAAAGCAGTAATTGCTGTATGTATTGCAAGAAGATCGTATGCGGAAAATGCACAAAAGAAATTCAAATCATATGTAAAAAATGTGCTCAATAAAAATGATTACCGTGTAGCGTTAATATTATTGTTATCATTTCCGTGATATCTTAAAAAAAATGTTGACTTATTTATATTTTATTTTTACGTGAAACCTCATATTGTTCAACTCAGACTTAGTTTGAATAAGTTAATTTTTTAAAGTAAATACGTATTTTCACATACCCGTCAATTTGACGGGTGCTCGTAGAGATAGGTATATAAGAAACGCCCGTAAACCTAGTGTTAACTAATGCTTGAAGACCTGCTTTGTGTCCGGACATTGAGTGAGCTCCGTCAGTACACAGTCCAATACAATTACTCCACGTTATGTCGTTTTCTTCAAAAAAACTGTCCATTATATTAAAAATTTCAATGGATGTGGTCCTTCCAGGAATGGGTTTGCAAAATAATATATCTTCTAATATATTATTTTCCACAACATATCGAACATATGCAATTAAATGGGCATCTTTAGCTATATCAGTTGCCTCATCTACTTGTATGGCAAATTTCGAAGTACGCAGCCGAGAAACTAATTGATCGCAAATATCTTCAGATATATCATTGATTCTTCTTCCGACTGTATTATCAGCAAGCGGAATTTGTTGCAACTGTTTTGCATATGATTCGCCGAACATTATTCGAACCATATCAATAGCTGCTGGTAAAATTAGAGTTTCTCCTATTGTATGTGGTTTCTTACATTTTGCGATTCGGTAAGAGACATGGTACGAAGCCAATAATGCATTTGGTGATACAGAAAGAATATTTTTGAACGTTTGCTTTTGATTATTAAGCTCATCCAATTTTCTTTCAAAATATTCTATGGACTTATCAACGTATTCAGAATGTAGAGTTTCATGGTGCCGTTTTAATTTGACTGGTCTCATACTATCTGAAGCCAAAACTTTCGAACACAACAAACACATTGGTTTTTCCAAGCCATCTATAATGACACTAGTGAATCCTAATGATAAATAGGATGAACTGTATTGTCTTTTCTTGGGAGCTTTACTTCCTTGTACTTTTTTGATTTTATTCCCACTAGTATCAGCATCAGTATCTTCATTATTGTTGACTTTTCTCTTGTAACCACTCAAAAATTTATCCATTCGTCTAAAAAATATTTTATTGATATAAATTAAAATAAATGATAGTTTAAATTAAAAAAAATGAAGTTTAAAATATACTAACGATTATTTTCAGGAAGAAATCACGTCAGAAACAATTGAAAAAAACAATATCACACCCTGCCGACACGCTTCAGTTGACACGAGTGACATTTAAATTTGAGGTTATTATTTTATGCAACTAGCGGTCGTTTTGTGTATTACCGAAACAGAGCGTTTGCAAACGCGCCATTTTTAAATTTCTCCGCTCCAGATAATTTTTTTAATAGGAATTAAATATATGTAAATGTAAAAAAATGAACATTCATGCACTGAATTTTCACTGTTACGTTAATATATCAAGTTTTATTCATTTGTAGATATTATGGTATAAAAAATAATTCATTAAAAAATGTTGGCGCCTCCCCTGGCAATAGTCCGCGCCTCCCCTGGGAGGCGCGCCTCCCAGGTTGGAAACCGCTGGTCTACGCTCAACGGTAACCACCTCGTCGCCCTTCTTCGATGACCGGTTCGTGCTCGAGGCTCGCCCGGCGTGGATTCTGCGCCATTGTTCGCTTAGAGCTTCGCCTATCAACGTGCTAATGGTCTTCAAAACTTATCATTGACCATTGCAGAATTATTCAACCATCGGACTTCGATTTCTCATTCGTCCTGCTCGCCGCCGACGTGCGGCCACTGAAACTACAGGGTGCGCCATCTCAATCTGGTCGATGGAAGTATTCAATAACTTAGAGAATTTTCAACAGATTTCACAAAGTCGTATTTTTTTATTAAATTTGATTCATTACAATTTATTTTGATTAGTTTCCAAAAACCACATCGAACAAATGTCCGCCTTTATTACTGAGACAAAAATGAGCTCTTTTTTCGGCATTTTCCATTGTATTTGCCAGCGTCTCGGGCGATATCGCTGCGATTTCGGCTCGAATGTTGTTTTTTAGCTCCTCTATGGTCTTCGGCTTGTTGGCATAGACTTTACTGTTCAAAAATCCCCACAAGAAGAAGTCCGGTGCAGTCAAATCCGGCGATCTTGGTGACCAGTCAATATCACCTTCCTTTGATATTGTTACGTCCCCGTAACTCCACCACACTGCCCCTAGCATCCGACTACCCTTCGGGCACCAGAGCAAACCCTGAGTGGTGGCCCTGGCGCTAGAGCTAACGGAAGGCGGATGACATGGACCTTGAACGTATAGAGATAAGAGCTATTCTCCCCAACTATCTGGAAAATTAGGAAAGGGAAGACGGTAAGTTCAAACCAATGAGATGCCAAAGAACTTGCCCTCTCCAACCCCTAATTTTAGACAAGGATAGCATAAACACTAGTATAAAAAGAGCGAAATTGTGCTCTAAAAATCAGTTCTTGTAAAATATTCAACGACACCGGAACAAGCTGAAACATTGTACAGCTCTCCGTTATTTTTCAAATCTATAGTAAAGAGTAAGTTTAAATTCAGTCTTCGAAATTATCTAGAGTTGCGCGGACCGCCGCGAACTCTAACCACCTTCTCTCCCATTCATTATAGTGTCGCGCGGACCACCGCGGACTCTAACTTCCGTCTCTCCAATAGAATTGCGCGGACCACCGCGAATTCTAAATTCTTCCTTTACAATAGTGTTGCGCGGACCACCGCGAACGCTATTTTTCCTTCTTCACCATAGTGTTGCGCGGACCACCGCGAACGCTATTTTTCCTCCCTTACGATAGTGTTGCGCGGACCACCGCGAACTCTATTTCCTCTCAATTTAACCAGGGAATTGCGCGGACCACCGCGAATTCCTATCCTCCCCCATTAAATAAGGGTGTTGCGCGGACCACCGCGAACACCTCTTTTCCTTTCATTCGAACTCCCGGTTGTCAAACAGGAACTCACCATTTACATTTTCTTTATCATTCTCAAACCCCTTCGTAAATTCACATCTTTAACGATCAAATCACCGAGCCCGTATCCCAGACTAATTAGCCGTAGCTAAGGTCTAAAACAGGGCAATTTCTCATGTTACTTGGACGTAACATACCTTTTTGGTGACAGCGGTGGGATACTAACGGTAATTTGGTCAAATCATGCCAATTGAGCATTCACCGCAAAAGGGTGAAACCAATCCTGTAATTCAAACTGTTGACAACCCGTCGAGTGCCTCTAATCTAAATCCTCCACCTTTACCTACACAAGAAAATAACAGCGACGACAATCTATCCACAACATCCAACGAAGGCACAACACAAGAAGTAGACATGCCTATAGGAACTTCACAAACGGTATCCCTTAAGGATGCAGTCGAAGTTGTTGTTAAATTCGACGGGACAAATATTCCCATATACCAATTTATTGAAAGCTGTGAGGAAGCTCTAGTTATGCTTCCCTCAAATGTAGAACAAAACTTAGTCAGGTTAATTAGAACGAAAATTATAGGAGAAGCAAAAAGATCGATACAAGGAGTTAAATTTAATACTTTAAATGAATTAACCAAATATTTAAAAGAATTATATTCTCCCGCAAAATCAGTAAATCAGGTACGACGAGAACTCGGGACGTTAGTACAGTTAGAAAACGAAGATATAATTAAATATATAAATCGGGTACGCGAAATCGGAAATCATATAATCGAAGCACATAAAAGCAATAACAACGAAGAAATAAGCGACGCAGATAGGACCGCCACGGAGAGCGAATGCATAGAAAGTTTTCTTGACGGGCTTAAACCCGAAATACAAATAAGAATGAAGCCCACTTATGCAACATTGACCGCCGCCGGGACGGACGCTATTAAAGTAGATAGAAAACAGAAGGCCATAAACGAGTTAAGAAATTCCAAACGCGTAGATAAACCAGCGCCACGTAAAGAAACTGTAGCAGCAATACAGAAAAACATAGTAATCTGCCAAATTTGTAACCGAACGGGCCACGCGGCGGACACGTGTTGGTTTAGGAACCAAGCGGCTGGGCCCTCTCAAGATAAGGGTCGGCCACCCGCTCAAGCTGTATACAACCCGCGAGACAGACGGACTGAAGATAATAAACAGACCCAAAAATCGTGCCGGTATTGTAAACGCGACGGGCACACTATCGACGAATGTAGAAGACGGGAATATATAAACAAACAGAAGGCGCAGGGAAACTCCAACAGTCTCCCGATAACCGGGGCTCATCCGGAGACACAAACAAAAGCAGCCCTTCGCAAGGCTCTGGTGATAAGCGAAACGCAGCCAGGGGACGAGTCCGACTAGCTAATGTTAATTTAAAACGGCGCTGTCGTCCTCCGACAATTATGATAGAGTCCTCAACTTTACACCCACCAACAACTTTATTAGTTGACACGGGATCCGAGCCAAACCTCATAAAAGAAAAATCGGTCAAACCAGGTGCCATAGTAGATGCAACGGATATTCTCGAGCTACACGGAATAACGACGAATCCAGTAGATACCTTAGGGTCACTCTCTGTAAACATCTTAGGATGTTCAGTCGTATTCCACATAGTTAAAGAGGATTTCCCCATCGAACAGGCTGGAATACTGGGAAACGAGTTCTACCAGAGATTTAAGGCAACGATCGATTATAAGGGACACTGTTTATATTGGAGGGACAGGCGTATCAACTTCACTAGCCCGGAAACGGTAATAATTCCAGCGCGATCAGCTTCAACCTTTTATGTCAGAATAAAAAACGAAGAAATCTCTGAAGGTTACCTCCCTCGCATTAAAATCGGAGATGGCATTTATTTCGGTAAAGCTCTAGTTACGAACCAGCAAGGTATCGCGTATACCCAAGTATACAATACCAGGGAAGAGGAAATCGAAATAATAGTGCCAACTCTGACATTACAAGAATTCGAAGAAAAATCTAAAAACACAACTTCTAATTCCACAAAATCTTCTACATCTGACGCGAATTGCACGACAACCGCGTCAAATAAAAAATCAAATCAAGGAAGTAAGACAATCAGTGAAATTGTCGAACCTTCTAATTCCACAAAATCTTCTAAATCCGACGCGAATTGCACGACAACCGCGTCAAATAAAAAATCAAATCAAGGAAGTAAGACAATCAGTGAAATTGTCGAACCTTCTAATTCCACAAAATCTTCTAAATCCGACGCGAATTGCACGACAACCGCGTCAAATAAAAAATCAAATCAAGGAAGTAAGACAATCAGTGAAATTGTCGAACCTTCTAATTCCACAAAATCTTCTAAATCCGACGCGAATTGCCCGACAACCGCGTCAAATAAAAAATCAAATCAAGGAAGTAAGACAATCAGTGAAATTGTCGAACCTTCTAATTCCACAAAATCTTCTAAATCCGACGCGAATTGCCCGACAACCGCGTCAAATAAAAAATCAAATCAAGGAAGTAAGACAATCAGTGAAATTGTCGAACCTTCTAATTCCACAAAATCTTCTAAATCCGACGCGAATTGCCCGACAACCGCGTCAAATAAAAAAATTTATCAAGGAAGTGAGACAGTCAGTGAAATTGTCGAACCTTCTAATTCCACAAAATCCTCTACATCCGACGCGAATTGCACGACAACCGCGTCAAATAAAAAATATACTCAAGAAAGTAAGGCAACCATCGATGTTGCCGAACCCTCTAAATCTAATAAATCAACAACATCCACCAAACCCGACGTTAGTTGCATGACAATTGCGTCATTAAAAGAAGAGAAAAAGAATCAAATAGAAAAAATAAAGGAACTACTCCGTCTCGATCACCTAAATTCAGAAGAACGCGAAAGTATAAACAAGTTACTCGAAGAAAGTTCAGACCAATATCACATCCCGGGAGATAAATTGGGTGCGACTACCAAGATGGAACATGCCATTACCACAATTGACGATCACCCGATTAATACACGACAATATCGGTATCCCCCAATTCACAAAGACGAAATAACGCGACAAGTGAAAGAACTTTATAACGAAGGAATAGTTAAAACTTCACAATCTCCTTATAACAGTCCAGTGTGGATTGTTCCAAAAAAACCAGACCGCCACGGTAATAAACGATGGAGAATGGTGTTAGACTTTCGAATGCTGAACGAAAAAACAATCGGAGATTCATATCCCCTCCCAAATATAATCGATATTTTAGACCAACTCGGAGGAGCGAAATACTTCTCGGTTTTCGATCTCGCATCAGGTTTCCATCAAATAAATCTAAATCCAAAAGATGCACATAAAACAGCTTTCTCTACGCCATTTGGCCATTATGAATTTTCTCGAATGCCATTTGGTTTGAAAAATGCTCCAGCGACGTTCCAGAGACTAATGGACCGCGTATTATGTGGTCTGCAAGGCGCGGAACTTTTCGTCTACTTAGATGACATTGTAATATACGCATCGTCGCTTCGGGAACATGAAATCAAATATAGGAAGCTAATATCCCGCCTCAAGGAGGCTAATCTAAAGCTACAGCCCGACAAATGTGAATTTCTACGAAAGGAAGTCGCATACTTGGGACATTTAATAACAGAAAACGGAATTAAACCTGATCCAAGGAAAATCGAAGCAGTAAAAGGTTATCCGGCCCCCCGAAACGTTAAGGGAGTAAGGCAATTTTTGGGTTTAACCGGATACTATCGACGTTTCATTAAGGGATTCGCGAAAATCGCTAAACCTCTCACAGATTTGTTAAAAAAGGATACAACATTTTTATGGGGAAGCAGGGAACAGTTAGTTTTTCAATATTTGAAGGATGCTCTCTGCAAAGAACCTATACTTCAACATCCAGACTTCACTCGACCGTTTCTCGTCACGACGGACGCTTCAGGATACGCCATCGGGGGTATCCTATCTCAAGGGGAAATCGGAAAGGATTTACCCATCGCATACATCTCTCGAACCTTGAACGACGCGGAGAAACGATACGAAACATACGAAAAGGAAGCTTTGGCAATCGTCTACGCGGTCAAACAACTCCATCCATATATATATGGACGCAAATTCACGGTCGTCACAGACCACAAACCTCTCGTATGGTTTAAAAACTCACAGGATCCAGCCTCACGAGTATCAAAATGGAGACTAAAATTAGGCCTGTACGATTTCGATGTCGTTTATAAGGCAGGGAAAATAAATGTAAATGCAGACGCTCTATCCAGAAACCCTGTCGAACCACAGAATGTCCATACCGTTCAGGGTAATAGACAATCGACGAAAGAACCGGAATCAGGGGTTAATAAAGAACGACCAAATCAGATTACAACCCAAGCGGAGATCCATCAAAACCCAGAATCAAGGAGTAATAACGAACAACCCTTAAGAAGAAGTCAACGAAATAAACGAGAACCTCAAAGGTTAAGAGATGAACTCGACAAACAAATATCGCAAATTGAACCAACCCAAGAGAATGAAAGCATCGGTAAACGTAAAAACAAACCTAAGCGGCCTAAACAGACCAAACACGAAGAAGCTGACGCAATTACAAACCAACCTACCGATACAGAATCATCGAGCAGCGATAGCGAGATCGAGGAATCAACCTCAGAACCAGAAAAGAGAAGGGAACAGGGAACCACACCGGATCCTCGAAATGTATTCGAATCCAGAGACCAACTGTTCATGAGGAAGGACAATTATACGTATTTTATCTACACCTCGGGAGAACCATGTGATATAGGCTCAACTCAACTCCAAACACGCAACGAACTACCAAGGTTTAATGACTTACAGCCGGGAAAAGCGCAGATGAAAGAATACGGCAGTAAAATCCACATAGCGTTACCGATACGGCGATTTGAAGAAGGCCTCTCAGCTGTAGTATCAGATATAGAAAAATCATTGTGTAGTCTCGGCGAACTAGCTAATAAATTCCAATTAAAAACAATCAGCATAGCAAAAACAAATGAAGTAGAATCAATAGATTGGAAGATAATTAGAAGTCACCTACACTCTCTAGGTCAATCGACACTTACAAAAATAATAATCTGTACAGGTGCAGTTCAATACGTCGAACAGTCTAAACGAAGCGAGATTATTAAAGAATTACATTGTTCAGCACTCGGAGGACACAAGGGGGTATCAAAAACATTCAGTAGAATCAGGCACCGTTATTGTTGGGAAAATATAAAAAAGGACATACAGGCATTCGTTAGGAATTGTTTAGGGTGCCAACTAAAAAAATTAGTTAGAGTTAAAAATCGAAACCCGATGATCATAACGGATACGCCCGGTGTAGCTTTCGATAAGGTTGCAATGGATATCGTAGGTCCTTTAGCTAAAACCAAAGACGAGAATGTTTATATACTAACTATTCAAGACCTGTTGACAAAATACACGTTAGCAATTCCACTGCAGGATGCAACAGCAACGACTATAAGTAATGCTTTAGTAAAAAGATTTATTTGCACTTTCGGCGCTCCGAGATCTGTTCTAACAGACCAAGGTAGCAATTTCCTCAGCAAGGTATTAAAGAGTTTAGCCAAACGATTCAAAATTCAACAATATAAAACAACAGCATTTCATCCCCAGTCAAACGGATCCATTGAAAGATCTCATCATGTATTAGGAGAATATCTTAAACAATTTGCAAACCAAGATCAAGAATGGGACGATTGGTTAGAATTGGCAACCTTTTCATATAATACAAGTACTCACGAAGGTACTCGACATACACCATTCGAACTAGTATTCGGTAGACTAGCAAGACTTCCATCGAGCGATCCGATAACGAATGAAGAAGAAAACACATACGACGATTATCTTACTAAATTAGTAACTCGCCTATACAAACTCCAAGTTTTAGCGCGAGGTAATTTAATCAATGCAAAAATCAAATCTAAAGAAATCTATGACAGAAAAATTAATCCTCAGACACTTAGGGTCGGTGAGTTCGTCTTTTTACTAAAGGGGCCTAAGCCAGGAAAATTAGAAGATCATTATACTGGACCTCACGAGGTTTTAGAAATACTCCCAAAAGGGAATGTCAAAATCCAAATAAAGCGAAAACCTCGTGTTGTCAACATAAACAGACTGAAATATTCTTACATTTCAACAACGAAAACGACGGGGCAGTAAATTCAATTTATATATGTATATTTTTCTTTTCCAGCTTAACTAAACAATAAATTACAAAATAAACAAACAAATAAGTCAATAAATAAATAAATAAATAATTAAACAAATATAATAGAAGAAAGAAAATTGAATATTCAAATCGTGTTGCAACATGATGAAGGGAACATTAACCTTCCTGATACTGCTAGGTGCGGTAGCAGGTACAATGGGAATAATCGGATACGATTGCGGATCATCGAAACTAAATATAACCACACTTTCTCTAATCGACGTAGGCGACTGCGATATAAAGAGACCAGAGATAGTAGCGACTCCCGTGTATATCCAAGTGCTACAACTGAACGAATTTATCAACAATAAAGTTATCCAATGTAAAGTAGAAATCCATCGAGTGATATACCACTGCGGTATGAGCTCGCACATCTCAGTAGTAGCACACGGACAATTAGAATATCTAGCAGATGTAAATCGAGACGCATGTGAGCAGATGCATTTAACAGGCATTTTAAAAATTGGAATCTCTCTGATAACTGAACTACGTAAAAATCAAACCGCAACACGAAGCATATCCTTAGCAGGCTCGATTAAGAATGACGGGACTTGTTATGGTGCGCAATACTCAGACCCTTATGGAAGCTGGGACGATGTAGTAGTACAAGCATCTGTAAGAATCACTCTCGTAGAATATTATGCAGCAGTAAATCTAAATACTAATCACATAAATCTAAAATCAGGAATGACGTGCCTATTAACAAATCAAGATTGTGTAGACCTTGAGGGTGGACAAACTTTTTGGAATTCACTTCCCTCAGATAATTGCAAATTCAATCGGTACGATGTACTGTATGAAGGAATGGCAAAGAAAATTAAAGATGTCGGACATAGCTACACTCAAACAGTCTACACACTTTCAACTCAAGACATAACATTCGCATTAACTAAGAAATCTGAACAACCACTATGCGGTTACACGTTAATACGCACAGAACATCCGAAATTACTAATATTTGAAACCAGAAGGGGAGAAACTTTCGCTAAACCAAAACCAATAGCTGTAGAAAATTTAGACATATTCGCCTATGTAAACTCTAAATTTGTATTCGTCGAAAAACACATTCGAAATCAAATAAATCAGTTGTACCTCGACGTGCTGACACAACGATGCAATCTGGAGCAGCAAGTGTTGAAGAACGCCCTCATCATCGCAACACAATCCCCGGATGAATTCGCCTATCATCTCATGAAGGGACCTGGATACATGGCAGTAATTGCCGGAGAAGTCGCCCACATCATCAAGTGCATTCCAGTAGACGTGAAGGTACGGAGAACCGAAAATTGCTACCACGAACTCCCGATCTCCAGAGGTAACCAGAACCTATTTCTGTCACCACGTACTCACATCATCATGCAAACAGGCATAGAAATTACGTGTGACGTTTTGTTACCATCTGAATATCTTTTGGGAGACGCCTGGTACAAACTCCTACCAGGACCAGTCCAAAGTCTACCACCAACTATCATCAAGCCGATGACCAAACCAACATGGACATATACTAGTCCAGCATCCTTGGCAACCAGCGGCATCTATAATCAAAAAGATCTCGAGAAGCTCAGAGATCACATTATGTTCCCAGTGGAGAAACCAGCAGTGCTTAACACAATTGCGCGAGGCATCACTGGCCAACCCATTGGCAACCAAGACCTCGCATTTTCAAAAATGCTGGGAACAGATGGGCTAAAGAATCTCGTCGACTCTGTTTGGGACAACATGTGGAGTCGATTCATGTTCTTTGGTACCGCAAGCGCTGGCCTCATCGGGATCATACTTCTAATTCGAATAATAAAACTCATCGTAGACACGATCATCCACGGTTATGCACTTCATACCGTATACGGATGGTCGCTATTCCTTATCGGAGCAATCTGGGATTCCGTAACGCACCTTCTACTCCATTTAAAAAGGAATTTAAATGAACCACCGGAACCAGCAACGGGACCAAACGAAGACCACGAACTCTTGGCAATACATGTATCCACCCCTCAAGTTGAAGCGGAGCGGGGCCAACAACAGACGGCAGCCATAACAACTCCAGGACACTCTTCTGCCGGTCCATTCTCCTTGAAGGGCTGACATCAACCTCAACAACAAGCATCATGTTAGCACGATCGGGATTACTATTTTGATCACGACTATAATTATATAGAATCTTATCGCATTTATCACTTAATTTAAGCTACATTTAAGAGCTTCATTCCATTCTTTCAAATTTCAAATGTCGAATACACTTATAACCCGACATTTGATCTCAGAAGGGAGGTGTTACGTCCCCGTAACTCCACCACACTGCCCCTAGCATCCGACTACCCTTCGGGCACCAGAGCAAACCCTGAGTGGTGGCCCTGGCGCTAGAGCTAACGGAAGGCGGATGACATGGACCTTGAACGTATAGAGATAAGAGCTATTCTCCCCAACTATCTGGAAAATTAGGAAAGGGAAGACGGTAAGTTCAAACCAATGAGATGCCAAAGAACTTGCCCTCTCCAACCCCTAATTTTAGACAAGGATAGCATAAACACTAGTATAAAAAGAGCGAAATTGTGCTCTAAAAATCAGTTCTTGTAAAATATTCAACGACACCGGAACAAGCTGAAACATTGTACAGCTCTCCGTTATTTTTCAAATCTATAGTAAAGAGTAAGTTTAAATTCAGTCTTCGAAATTATCTAGAGTTGCGCGGACCGCCGCGAACTCTAACCACCTTCTCTCCCATTCATTATAGTGTCGCGCGGACCACCGCGGACTCTAACTTCCGTCTCTCCAATAGAATTGCGCGGACCACCGCGAATTCTAAATTCTTCCTTTACAATAGTGTTGCGCGGACCACCGCGAACGCTATTTTTCCTTCTTCACCATAGTGTTGCGCGGACCACCGCGAACGCTATTTTTCCTCCCTTACGATAGTGTTGCGCGGACCACCGCGAACTCTATTTCCTCTCAATTTAACCAGGGAATTGCGCGGACCACCGCGAATTCCTATCCTCCCCCATTAAATAAGGGTGTTGCGCGGACCACCGCGAACACCTCTTTTCCTTTCATTCGAACTCCCGGTTGTCAAACAGGAACTCACCATTTACATTTTCTTTATCATTCTCAAACCCCTTCGTAAATTCACATCTTTAACGATCAAATCACCGAGCCCGTATCCCAGACTAATTAGCCGTAGCTAAGGTCTAAAACAGGGCAATTTCTCATGTTACTTGGACGTAACAATATCACACGTCCTGGGAACTTCCGACGCAAATAGTCCATTGTTGAGCGCGCAGTGTGACATGTCGCACCATCTTGTTGGAACCAAAATTCCTTAAGACCTTTTTCACGCATTTGTGGTAAAACAAAGTGTGCCAACATCCACCGATATCGATCCCCATTGACAGTTTCACCAGCTCTGAAGAAAAATGGTCCAATGGTGGTTTTTGAGCAAACACCGGCCCAAACTGTCACTTTCTCATCGTGCAATGGAGTTTCGTCAATAATATGAGGATTATCGGTGCCCCACATGCGACAGTTTTGTTTGTTGACAGCGCCAGAGAGGGTGAAATGAGCTTCGTCGGTCATCAGAATTCGCTCCCAAAAATCCGGCTCAGCTTCCTTCATTCGACTAACGTTATTAGCGTAAGCCAAGCGTCGCGGCTTGTCAGTTTCCAATAATCTTTGAGTCAACTGCACTTTGTATGGAAACATGTGAAGATCTTGCTTTAAAATCCTTCTCAAAGTGGTTCCACTGATGTTTAATTGCTGAAACTGGCGGCGGTATGAGACATTTGGATTATCTGCAACACTCTGTCGAACAGCTTCGATATTTTCATTTGAACGACCTGGACGCGGTCGAGCTTGATGTTGGAGATTCGCTACAGACCCGTGCTCCATGAAATTTGAAGCTAAATGACGGATAGTGTCGCCTTTGGGCGCAGAACGTCCGCGATATTTTTTACGATACGCACGCTGAGTTGACACAACTGAACGATTATTTTCAATGTAAAGCGAAACTATTTCGGCGCGTTCTTTCGACGTATAGCGATACATGGTTGAAATTGTACTGAAATAACCTATACGAAACGTGTTGTACGACGCTGGTCGGTTAAAATCTGTTAGAGTTATTCAATACTTCCATCGACCAGATTGAGATGGCGCACCCTGTAGATTGTTCCAATAAGGTGACGCCATGAGGCGAGCTCGTTCTTTCGACCTACGCTTCGCTTCTGTACATTTACTCCTCCCTCACCGCACCAGATCCACGCTCAAACGATATGTATATCTCGTATACACCATAACAGTGTTACATTGTAACTGACTTCTCTTACTTTAGTACACAAATACACGCGGTCGGTTACAAAAACTCGTGCCCTCGCGCGCTGGGCACCAGCCCCACGAAATAAACTATTCCACGAGACAAATGTTATTTCCGGGCAAGAGACACGGTGCCAGCTCGGCATTGCTGTAGCCTTGGTGGATGATAGAGGGGAGGGGTCAGTCGAGGTTTTCGTGCAGTAAATTTCATGAGATCTTTTGAGAGGCGGTAACAACAATTCGTTTATTATTGAAATAAAAGTCACACCGACAGTCACCAATATCATAAGCATGGTCGTGAAGCGACGAATGGCAGCGTGCTTGGTTTCCGTCGACTCAATTCGTCAAAAATATTCCACAGAAAATATCGGATGGTTACAACACTTACTCGTACATATTTTAACCAGGCGCACAATACGCTTTAAAATCACACCAATCTCCACACATAACATCCACACGCCCTATAAGATTAAGAGAATAAAATCGAATATGGCAAAACCAGACGCAAATACGTTAAAAAAAAACTTGTTGTTCCAAAAAACAGCTACGAGAATTAATATTACGAACTACGTTTGCTAAGTAAAACTAACGTCAAGAATAAAATAATTCACATAAAAAATAATGCTAGCCAAAGTAGATCAAACGCAATAACATAAATAAAACGAACAGAACTAGGTAGCTGAGGACAGATCTTTGCGCTCGCCCCCTACTCTCGGTGCTCACATACTAATTACAGGAGGATTGATTAATTTACGCAAACGGCAACCAAGGATCCCCGGCAATCC
This sequence comes from Cylloceria caligata, assembly GCA_963942595.1. Lineage (NCBI taxonomy): Eukaryota > Metazoa > Arthropoda > Insecta > Hymenoptera > Ichneumonidae > Cylloceria > Cylloceria caligata. The sequence continues at coordinate 50,368,493 of OZ012706.1, read as the reverse complement.
AAATGAAGACGCTATTTCCCCAACGGTTCTCTCAAAGTCAAAGTCGCGTTTCTCACATCCAATATCGCTCTCGTTATGCGACACACTCAGACGGGCATCCTTAAAATCTAACACGCTCAAATTTATAATATTTGGAATATAACCACGGGAAAGCCTTCGACGATCATTGAGCTTTCGTGAAGCAAATTAATTACAAAATTTGAATATCAACCGCTGTACGACCGCTAAAATAAAAGACGTTCGAATCCTGGCACGACAGCGTGCCATCACGTCGTTATCGCTCGGGTTCTTTCGCCAAAAATGAAGCTAACTTCTGTTACGTCCTGGTGTTACGTCGCAAAAATCAACGTTAACGAGACCCCAGTTCAACATCGAGTCCGTATGGTAAAAAAAATTCATACCTACGTAGGGTTAAATACGTCAATAGTAATTATTCAAATCAAGCTAACCACGCCGATGTGTGGTATAAAAGAAAAAGAAAAAGAATATTTTAACCAAGTAATGAAGCAGTAATAACATTTGAGTTATGAAAAAAGAGAGAGAACAAAGCACTCTAACCACACAAATATTTTTGATAAAGATTACGAATTATAAGAAGAAACAGAATTTAAGAACACATACATCGTAACCAGGAAGTCACATTCGATGTTCGCCGTTATTAAATCATAATTAACGCTTAAAAAAAATTCGCTTCGCTTATCTTACTGTTGTAATGAAAAAGCAAAAAATTTCAAAGAAAAGAAAATACCTAAATTAAATCAAGAAACGAATAAATAGATAAGCTAGTGAAGAAAATATTAAAAGGCGAAACAGAGTGAAATACAAATACCCATGCATAAAGTTGTATATATACAATCACGTTACACCAATTGTCGGAAAATATGAAACAACAAAATAATTGAGTTAAGGGATCATCTCAGTGTGAAATTTTCAAAAAATCGTTTTTTAAATTTTTATTATCGGATAGTATATACGGTTACAAACATGCTGTTAAATTTTTAAATCGAAATTCGAATTATTTTCGTCACTACAGCATTTCTTAGAGAAAGGGAACATAGCGTCACATCTGCCGCGTCCGTCCGGTCGTTCAACCGTTATTCCTTTTGTTGTGCTCCTACCTGCGCGTGACCTTCTATCGGTATTCAGTTCTTTAAATTCGTTGAAGGTATAGAACTGGTTAGTTGGGAAGCCAAGCATTTCAGTTTATTTTCGGCATTCACTATGGATGGACCTCCGAGAAAAACACCGAAAAAACCTCCGTCTCAAGATAGAAAAGGCTCAAGGAGCACACATCCGCGATACGAAAGAAAAAGAAAAAATTCCGGGGGATTTAAAGGAACGAATCGGCATGTTATCGAGAGTGATACAACGTTTGCAAGCACATCGGCGGCGAAATTATCGAGGAAGAGTCCGGAGTTCGATGTAAAAATCGACCAAACATTCAGTTATGTTTTGGTAGAATTTTTCTTGGTGTTCGGCGCTCTGCAAGAGTTATTGAAGTGTAAAAAGTGCAACAGCGACGTCAAATTTTATAAAAAGTCGATTCGCAGTTTAGGCTTCGAGATTTGTCTTGAGTGTTCGTGTTCGGATCCGGCCGAGATCAATTCTTGTCCGCTAATAAACAACGCGTACGAAATAAACCGCCGTTTCTGTTTCGTTATGCGAATGCTCGGCATCGGCATACATGGAATTAGAAATTTTGTCGCTTTGATGGATCTGACTTTCACTTTCAATAGCACCACGTATTATGGCATACTGAAAACGCTGCACATTGTTGTGAAAACAATATACGAGGCCGTCATCCGCAAAGCAGCCGACGAAGAAAAGGAAAAAACTTTGGAAGCCGAAAATCGCGCGAATGTGCTAACAGTTTCTGGTGACGGATCTTGGTCGAAGCGCGGTTTTACTTCGCGCATAGGTATTGTGTCTGTGATCGGAAAATACACGAATAAAATTCTAGACGCTGCAGTGGAATCAACCTTTTGCAAAGCTTGTTTGTTTTGGAAAGGAAAAGAGAACACTGTCGAGTACGAGAATGGTTTGCGACGCACGGATCGGAGTGTAACGTCAACCACGAAGGTAGCGCGGGAAAAATGGAAGTTGACGGTATCGTCGAAATATTCAAGCGATCTGAGGAAGTACATAGTGCAAAATACGGGTTTTATATAGGGGACGGCGACACAAAGACTTTAAAAATGTTGTTAGAAGCTAAACCTTATGGTGACGATTTTATCGTAAAAAAAAGGAATGTGTTTTACACGTAAAAAAAACGCGTTTATAAAAAGGGAAACGAAGCGAGAAAAAGGTTGGTTCAATTGAAAAAAGCGAAAAAACAAATTGAAAACAAACAAATTGAGAGAGAGCCCAAAAAAAAGGAACTCGTTCGCGTGCTTCAAAAGCCAAAACTCCAACACGAAAATCTGCTGACGAACCGAAAAAAGCGCAATTGACACTGAAATTGTTGACAAATCATTCGGAGTATTATGGTTTAGCAGTTCGTCGAAACTCCGATTCCGTTGAAAATATGAGGAAAGCAATATGGGCGACTTTTTACCACAAAAGTTCAACCGATGCAAATCCCCAGCATCAATATTGCCCTTCGGGAGGAGATTCGTGGTGCGAATGGCGCAAAGCTGAGGCCAGTGGATTTCAAGAAAAATATTCTCACCCACCACCGCTCGATGATAATGTTCAAGAAGTTCTGAAGCCGATTTACGAAGATTTAACTACAGACGATTTGTTGAAAAGATGTACGGGTGCCAACACGCAGAATAACAATGAAAGTTTCAATCATTGCGTGTGGCAACTCGTTCCGAAACACATTTTCTGCGGAAAACAAACTGTGGAAATTGCTACATATTGTGCAGCTTGCACCTTTAATGAAGGATACGATGCTATTCTTAAAATCATGGAGGCAATGGGATGCACCATAGGACCGATAGCGGCTGACTTCGCTGCGAAGTATAAGGCAGAGCGCATCGCAACCGCGGAACGGCGAAGCTCTTTGGACAGTAAAGAGGCAAGAACAGCTCGTCGACAAGAAATGTCCACCGAAAATGAGGATTTCGAAGAAGCCGAAGGGATATTGTATGGACCTGGCATCGCCGATTGATCGTAAGTGAATGATTTATCTGAAAATTCCTGATTTCAAAGTTTAAGCGCGTTTTTCTCGGAATGGTGTTTTTCAAAACGGTGTCCGCTGCCGAGAGAAGACTTTTCAAGCTATCGATTTCAAAGTTTTACAGAACATTCTTCTTGTCATTCTCTATCGTCCTATGAAAGCTTTTTTTTTTTTTAAACTTCCTATTTTTTTTCTCGAAAAACTGTCGAAAAAAAAAGGCCAAATTCACTACTTTTTGTTCAAATCGCCGCCATTTTGACAAAAAAAAATTCTTTTAAAAAAAGCCTCCATAGGACGATAGCGGCTTTCTTACAGATTAATAATCTTTTGTAAATTTTTGTTTCAGATCAAAATTGAGCCCGGAAAAGTGGACACCGATTAGGACTCTTTTTTTTTTACAACATTTTTGATAATTAATAACAATAATAAAAAACTAAAAAATCACCGCAACAAAAATTATTTTGTATTCTTCATC